>PVKP010006421.1:0-83193 GCA_004027715.1 Plecturocebus donacophilus
ATACACGCTGGATACAGGGTACATTGCTCAGGTGATGAGTATATAAAAATCTCAGAAATCACCACTAAAAAACTTAACCATGTAACAAAAAATGATCTGTTCCCCAAAAGCTATCAAAATTTTTTTAAAAAATTTAAACATTAGCCAAAGTGTTGGTGCATGCCTCTAGTCCCAGCTACTTAGGAAGCTATGGCAGGAATATCTCTTGAGCCTGGAAGGTCAAGGGTGCAGTGAGCCATGATTGCACCACTGGACTCTATGCTGGGCAACAAAGTGAGACCCTATCTCAAACACACACACACACACACACACACACACACACACACAATTGGTTTTGTCCTGGCACCTGGTTATTATACTTTGAGGCAGAAATAATTTTCTTGGTTTAGATTTTTTAATATTATGAAGCATCTCTACCAACCAGTAACTATACAGGTAAGAGGTCACACCTTTGTTTCATCATCATAGGCAAAGTAAATATTACTAAAGAAAACATCTGTCCATAAAAGGAATCTGGTGACAGACGACAGCCTCTCCCTGGGTAACAGATATCCAGGACGTCACTATCAACAATTTCGAAAGCAATAGGTGTGAGCAAGTGCTAGAATAAGACATGTGTTAAAGTTCCCAAGCTGAAGACAAATTTAAAAGATGCCCTCCCAGCTCCTGGCTGAGGTCCATCCTCCCTCTAATAGGGTGCACGACTCCATTATCCTTTTAACTGATGGCACTGCCTCTTGGCCATTACCACCTCCCACCAGATCTCATTCACTCTATTTTACCAGGGAAAGACCCTCTCCAGTTAACATCTTATCCTTCAAAGTGATTTTCTCTGACTTTATAGAAAGGGAGAGCTATTTGGTCAAGAGGCTGCCCATTGGATCCTGCGTCCTTCTGCACTGCTAATGTGTATCTATGGCCCTGCTTTAAAGCCCAAATAAAAACATCTCTTCTATGAATCCTTTCCTGATTGCCAGTGCCCTCAACAGTGGGGAATAAGCTGCCAGGCATCTTAGAGATCTAGACCCATGGTTCTCAATCCCGACTTCCTCAGGCCTCTTGAAAAGCTTTTAACAGGTGCATCAGCCAGCACTCCTCCCCTGGATTCTTAACAGTAGGTCTGAAATGGCGCCTTAGAGCTTGTGTTCATTTCATATTGTGTACAGGGTTGATGGGCAACACACAGAGTGCAGAAGCAGTCCACGAGGCCAGCCTGGTAGCTTACAGAAGAGGACGCTGCTGCGACAGCACAATATCACAAAGAAAGTCACGCGCTCCTCAGCAGGAAGCCCCCTTCTCCAGGACAGGGACTTTGTCTCCTTCTCAGCTCTATCGCCAGCACCTAGAACTAGGCCTACCTGTCAGATCTATCATCAGATGAGCACAGGGCAGATTTGTTGAATGAATGAATGAAGGAATAAACTATGTGACACTCAAACTTAGCCACCAAACTTAAACTAGAAAACCTGGATTGTCATCTCTGATGTACCGTTGGAGCCTTCTTCCTTTGCTGGAGGATGATCCGTTTCTCCCGGATCCGTGGCTGTTTCTCCTGTGTGTTCTCGCTGGTTGCCTGGCTTGGCAACAAACACTCTTCCGGAGCCACAGCCTCTGCTCGGGGTCCTCACCGCTTCCCAGGCTCTACCATCGCTTTGCATCCCAGGAGGTCACGGTTGGTTGCAATCCTCCTGGTGACCCAGGAACCAGCCTCCCCTGAAGCACACAGCTTAGGGAGTTCCCGGGACCAGAGACATCTCCAAGGGAAGATCAAGGGCGTGGAGGAAGTGCGGGCCAGACGACAGAGGCCAAGCACGCTGGCCCGGACCGGGAAAGGCGGTCAAGGTTGGAAAGGGACTGGCTGCTGCCGGGCCGGGCGGAGAGGAGCGGGGCGGGGCGGGGCGGGGCGGGCCTGGAGCTGCACCTGCTCCTGGGCGGCCGCACTTGGCACGCAGCGCGGGCTGCAGACGGCTGCCAGGCGCCGGGCACAGGTCAGACGTCCGTACCCGTAGGGGGCTGGAACCTGGAGGAGGGCTCGAAGGGATGGGGGGCCCCGCGAGGAGCTGGGCTGTGACGGAGAGGGGGCTCCAGCTCGCGGGGAACCTGCAGCGGAGGGGACGCTGACAGGGAGGAGATACTCACAGGGAGGGGCTCTTGGTCAGGAATGGAGGCTTCTCTAGAGGAGGGCGGGTCGGGGGAGGAGGGCCCTGGTGTCTCGGAAGCCCACCTGGGGCCCTCTCGGGGCTGCAGAACGGGTGCGCCCACTACTCCCACCGCCCGCGGGCGCCTCTGTCTGGCTGGCAGCAGCCCTGGAATGAATATTGCTCAGTCTCCCGCAAGTCAGGTCCGCCGCCGGGTGAGGGGAAGGTGTGAAGCCCCGGGCCTCCGTCTGGCCCGTGGGTCCGGGGACGCGCGCCCGCGGCAATGGCTCCATCTGGCCCCTGGGCTGTGTCCAGTCACAGCTCACATAGCTCTGCGCACTGGTCCCCCGACTGCCTCTCCCAGTTAGCTGCGATGCACAAAAACACGAGCCAGATCCTTTCCTGAGGCCAGGAAGCCTGGAATCTAGTAACACTGAGCGGTGGATAAAGTCCCCTGAGCGAGCACTTAGCTTCCGCGGATAGAGCCACGGATGGAAGCGGATGTCAGGTGCCGTGGGGAGAAACTTGCGGGGGTGGCCCTGTCTAGGACCAGAGAAACAACCTCTGAAGCTTTGCTCCAGCCCTAGACGGAAGAAAGATGTGAGTTTCAGCCAGGGAAACCTAGCATTTTAAGAAATAGACACCCTTTCAGAATTTGTGGACAGATAGCTCTCCTAAAAGTTGCAGAAATGGCCACCTCTTTCACGTTCTCTTCAACCCGTTTTCCTCTTCGTCGCCGCACCTTTTTGTCTCCGAGGATCGAATAGTTTTCCAAACAGACCTGCCTACAGCATTTTTCTTGCAATTTTACACTCATTTTAATGGGAGGATGGCTTATGGTTCATGAGAAACGTGTACTGTTTTTAACCAGACGTGCAGTATCTTCAGTATAACCTGGGTACTGCGCAGTGGGGAGCTATGGAAAGAATCGGGACACATGGTGAGGTAAGGGACAGCTCTTCGTGACTGCGAGCTTCTTGGTTAAATACGGATATTGGCACCCTCTGTTCCTGGGGTTTCTGGGAAAAGATATGAAGCTGATAGTAAGGTATTATTGAATATGGCCCACTGATTTTACAAGCGTAGGTGTTTGAGATAAGCAGAAGGCGAGGCATGACCTCTGGCTATGCATTATTTGTTCTGATATCACAGGAGCCAAGCATTCCATTTCCTTCTTTTTAAAGAGTGTAGCTTTCCCCTCACATCTTCATGAAGATGGAAACAGTATCCCCACTTCCTTATCCTCAGGTCACACCTGTTCCCATTTATTCTGTGAGTTCCTCACTCACCCTTCTGGTCGACGGTTTGATGGCATAAGCGAAACTATTAAAACTCACATTTGGAACCAGTTATTTCTGTTTCTTATCTCCCCCTACGTTCAGTTAGACATTGGCTGCCATACTTAACTGTTCAAAGTACAGATGTTACCTGTGTTGGGTATAATCAAAAGATTATCTCTGTGCCTCAAATGTAAAATGGGTGAGGACAGTTTCACCATACATAGAGTCACTCCCTTAGCTAAAGTCCTTGCTATTGCTAAACTTTTATTGTAAGAGAAGTGAAGTCACTAGCGTGTCATCAGATAATGGGTACTTGTAGACACATTCCATGTATGTTTCTATAGACAGGCCATAAGACAAACACTAGATTATTCCCAATATGAGACCATACTGAATATGAACAGTTAGAGGCCACAGGTGAGTGCTGTCCTCCTCACACTTTCTTTGAACTCTTAAGCTTCTACCTTTTAACCAGCCAGCCCTCTCCCTGAAACCTTCACTGAGGCTAGAAACAAACACAAAGAGACTGTTTGAATTTTAGCGAATTCTGTCTTTCTTTTCCGTTCTCTTGTGTAAAAGTTAAGTGGCCACTAGCTCTACACTACTGGGGGAGAAAGGAAAGTCAAAAGGGCCATCAGCCTCCTATACGTGATGCAGAGTTCAGCTGAAGATAGCAAGGCACACACTGGCGTTGTTCTTTTTTATTTTTTGAGACGGAGTTTCGCTCTTTACCCAGGCTGGAGTGCAGTGGCACAATCTCGGCTCACCGCAACCTCCACCTCCTGGGTTCGAGCAATTCTCCTGCCTCAGCCTCCGGAGTAGCTGGGATTACAGGCGTGTGCCACCATGCCCAGCTAATTTTTGTATTTTTAGTAGAGACGGGGTTTCTCCATGTTGACCAGGATGGTCTCGATCTCTTGACCTCGTGATCCAACCGCCTCGGCCCGCGTTGTTCTCCTTACCAGAACTTAGGTATCATAAGCCATTACCTTGCTGGTTGTTGAAATCATAATGGGCTTTACAGAGCACAAGGCGATGTTTGTAACCAGCACTGTGAGTTAAGATTAGAATCGTATTTTTTAAAATGAGGAGATAGAAACAGAGATATTGTGTATGTGACCCAGGGTTACCCAGAAATTAAATGGCAGACCCAGAACTCAAACCTGCATTCCTTCCAGAATACCACAGCTGCCTCCGGGGTGGTTTTTCTGAATTTTGTGATGGAAGATTGTGATTTGTTTTTCCTGAATACTTATTTTCTGACTTAAACTGTTAGAATCTAAATTTAGAAACTCTCTCATTTGGTATATTTCATGCCCATCTTTGTTCCATGTAATTACAAAACTATCTCAGAGCTGAGTATAACCCTAAAGGTTGTCAAGTCCAATCTTGTGGTTTTTCAAAGAAGAAAACTGGATTCAGGAAAAATAAAGCAAGTACCTCAAGTTGCTTTCCTAACTCTACTTCACTGGAGAATTACTAAATTCTCTAAATACAATGTTCAGATTATTGCTCCTTCTGGCATGTGGTTCGTCCCTTGAGAATTATTTCCATTAGCTTTTTGCCTCACTCCTCTTGCAGGTATTACTTTATTTTTTAATTTTCTACTTTGGTCAGCACAAATCAATGTATAGTCTTAGAAGTCGTTCGTTGTAGAAGATTTTACTGAGTTTGTACTGAGTATATAACCCTAGCAGCAATTACTTTCAATGCTTTGGGTTGCGTTTTTCTGATATTACCATATCCTAAATAGCATGCAAATACTGGCCATTTCTTCTCTTTTTCAGTTCTAGATAACATTTATTGACATCCAACCTAGAAGGATGAGGGTTTAGCTCCTTTACACCCCAACCCTCTATCTTCATATTCCTTTCTTGTTACTTCCCAATATAGTTATATCCTAAATTTTTGATAAGTCAATGTTTGGTGTTTACATTATGACCATGTATATATTATTCCCAACTAAGGCAGGTGATAAACCATGATCTTTGCATTTCCTTTCTTGACCAGTCTTTCCCCCCACCTCCTGGAGTTAGGAATTGCTACATTTTCTTTAGTTTATTTAGTTGTTTGAGAACTCATCAGCAAGGAGTCATTTCCTGAAGCCGAGGAAACTCATGGAGCCCCTCTGAGTGCTGCTAATTGCATTGTGAGCTGTTGAGTGGGGAGGAAAAGCCAGGCTGCCATCAAGAAGCATTTGGAGTAAATTTTCTAAGCAAATCTGAAAAGAAAGAGTCTAGAACATTCACGGCCTGTCTGTTGTGATTTCTTTTCTCATTCTAAATACATACCCATTTCTTTTTTTCTATCCAGGCCATCTCTTGTGGAATACATATGCACTTTCATACCCGATTATGTACAGTTTTTGTAATTTTATGCCTTTTTCTTAAAGAAGGCTCCCAAAAGTGTGTAAGATTCAGGCCCCATAAGACACGGTTGCTTTTTGAGCTTGTACCCATTTAAGATGTCACCTTTCTCCCTTCACACTTGATTGCCGGTTTGGCTGGGTATGTGATATTAATCAGAAATCATTTCCTGTCCGAATTTTGAGAACATTGCTCTATTTTCTTCTACTTTCTTACAGTGCTGTTGAGAAGCTGGTGATATGCTAATTCCTGATCCCTTGTATTTTGTTTTAATCTCTGGGCATTTGTAGGGTTTTCGTTTCTTTATTGCTCATATTCTGATATTTCATGATGTTGTTATTTAATGTTGGGGAGGGGCTTTTTGGTGGGGGATACAGGGGATATCAGTCCCTGTCCTAGGTATTTTATAGAACTTTTCAATCCAAAAATTACATGCTTCAGGTCTGAGTGGTTTTCTTCTGTTATATAATTTTCTCATTCTTTCTTTCTGAAACTTAAATTACTTAGACTGAATCTGAAAATGGGATCTCTTAGATCTGTCCTGTAATTTTATCTTTTTTATTTTAAAAATGTCCCATGATTTTTAGTTCTAATAAATCTTCCAACACTGCTATTAAATGTTTACATTCCTACCATTATATTTTTAATTCTCAGGAGCTTTTAGTGGCAAGAGGTGTGGTCCTCTAAATAGTTTTTACAGTATCCTGTTCTCATTTCATGAGTGAAGTATCTTATTTTGCTAAGAATATCAATTCAGTACTTTTTCTACATTTTAAAAGTTTTCAGCTGGGCACAGTGGCTCACACCTATAATTTCAGCACTTTGGGAGGCTGAGGCGGGCAGATTGCCTGAGGTCAGGGGTTCGAGACCAGCCTGGCCAGCATAGTGAAACCCCATCCCTACTAAAAATTAAAAAACTAGCTGGGCGTGGTGGCAGGTGCCTGTAGTCCCAGTTACTCAGGAGGCTGAGACAGGAGAATCACTTGAACCCAGGAGGCAGAGGTTGCAGTGAGCCAAGATCGCGTGATTGCACCCCAGCCTAGGTGACAGAGTGAGACTCCATCTCAAAAAACAAAAAGTTTTCTTCAGCTACCTACAATGTCTGTGTCTATTTTCAAAGTGGCTTTCTAAGTTGCTTTTGGTCTGCCTTTCATGTTGGAAGCTTCATTCACGTGTACATGTTTAGGAATGGTGTGCATCATCTGTGAGCATGGCTTGTAGGTTGGCGGGCTTCACTGTAGGGTGGTTGGGCAGAGAAGGCCTTTTTGATGGCTTATTATCATCTGTCTCTAGTGCTTTCTAGTACATATAATGGGTTTCTCTGTAGAAAGATCTCATTTCTAGCCATTTATTTCTGTTTGAGAAAAGTCCAATAATAACTTAGATGTATTTATTATGTAATCTGTTTAATAACAGAGGTTCTTGTTGTAAGGTAGATAAGTGGAAGTCTAGGATTCAGACTGGGAAATGTGTCCTTGATTCTGCCTCACTTTGAAGTTGCTGATATTCTGCATGTTTTTTTTTTCTATTGAAAATAAAAATAAAAAGTACTGAGATATTAGAGAATGAAAATTCTTAGAATACATGTGCAACTAATTACTTTTGGATAACCATTTGCAAAATATTCATTACCCACCTACAAAGAAACAGTCACTAATCCAGAATAAACTAGGGCCTCTGGAGATGCTCCCTGCCATGCCAATGTTTTTCTTTACAGGTTGTGTAGGTGGAAGGCTTAGTTAAGATGGAAAAGTATAATTAGCACGGTGTTTTTCTTTAATGGGCTATATTGGTAAACATGTTTCTAATACCTCTAGAGAATGTTTTGGTTATAGAATTTGGGACCAATTTTCTGCCATTGAAGGTCACCCTCCAAATCCATGCAATTTTTCCCTTGTGCAGCCTGACAGTAATCATCAAAACTTGGAGTAGATTCATCTTTTTTTTTTTCTGGGAAAGATTTAGAGCAGGTGAAGGGAACAGATATGTATGATAGGAATAGTTCCTGCTTTAGCTTCCTAAGACTTCTCACTTGGAAAGCCTGCCCATTCGACCTTGGATTTTTTCCTTCTTAGGCACCTTTAAAAAAGACTGCAGACTCCCTGAGAGCACGGGCCCAGGCTTGTCACCTCTACTCCTCTGTCACCCAGAATAGTGCCTTATGCATAGTAGGCACTTGATAATGTTAATGGACTTAAACTGACCCTATTATCTGTTTTAAACTAGCCCTTCCTACCTGTCCCCTTGCTATTTCCTGTTTCTCTTACATCTTTTTATGTCACCACCTCTTGGATGATGCTACCTCATTCTCAAATCTGATGGTATGGAATAGCTATGAGAAAACAAAGTTGGAAGATCTCTAACTGCTAGGACTCTAAGTAGAATTTCCAGGATTGAAAACTCCCCATATCACCTTACTAAATATCTAATTATTTCTTAGATTATCACCAACTGTCCTGCATCGAGTCCCTCTTGAGCCACAGTCCAGTTTGGATGATTTTTTCCCCATGTTCCATCCTTTGACTGTAGTGCTTTTACCTTCCTTCCAGTGTCTTTGATCAGCCTCCACTTTGATCCAGACCTTCTCTTTGATCTGTTCTAATGGTCATTTTTCTGCCTCCTCCCCTACATTGATCTACCATCTGGCATATTTTATAGATTATACAAAGCACAGTGTTGTGCTAATTTCAAAATACCTTTACAAACCTAACTCAGACCCACAATGAAAGTCTCTGTCTTCTGGCCGTTACTGAGATAACTCCTGCTTTGGTCTCACTGGGACTGTTTATTTCTCTACAGGAGGCTCTAGAACAGTAACTAAACTACAGTGCAAAACAGTGATCTGTAGATTAGTGTTTCTCAGTCATCTGCATTAACAATAGAACCTAAACTCCCAAGGACCTGGAGACTTGGCTGAGAACAGCCTAGTATAAGCCACAGTCTCTCTTAATACTAAAAAATGCATGCCACCCCAAAATATGTCTATATCTGTTTTAAAATGAAAATCATTTTTCCAGAATCTTAGGTGAAATTGATACTCCAGGATGATGAGCCATGTTTGTCTTGGGATTTCAGATATCATTTGTGGGGAGAGGATTCACACATACACCAGTCTGTGAGACACAGCACTAGAAATCAAAGGACTTATCTAGCTCTAAGAATTGCATGAAAGCAGTGATGGTACCAGCAACTTTACCAATGACTAGATTCAGGAGATGGTGTCCTCGTGATTCAAGATTAAGGCTAAGCTGCATCCATTCAGTTCAGTTCAAGATCTATTATAATATATCAAGCTTGTGCTAGTTTATGATGGAGATGATAAGGTGCCTGCTCTTGAAGATTCTGTAGACTAATGGGCAGGACATATGTCACTATAATTTTAATATGACATGGTAAGTGATAAAAATCAAGGTATGAATAAGGTCCTTTGAAAACACACAGGTGGAGCACTTAGCCCAGCCTGGAGATTCACAGAGGCTTCCTGGAGGAGATAAGGCCTAAATATGGAAAACAGAGTCACGGTGAGCCAAGTAAGAGGAATGAAACGGACATGCAATGCAGAGGGGACAACATGAGCAAAGGGAACACTGTCAGGTCACAGCAGGGAGAAATGGGAGGTGATGCTGGAGAGGAGCCACATCCAGATACACCCAATGCAACGGGGTGTGGACCTCTCCACAGGGTGCTGGTTACCCAATGGAATATTTTTCATTCTCTAGTAGTATAGTCAGATTTACACAGAAGGTGGATGATTCTGGCTGCAGAGTGGAAGAAGGATTCATGAACAGCAGAACTAGAGGCCTCCCAGTCGTTTAGGAAACAGACAATGAGAGCTCAAATGAGACCATTGCTGCCGGCACAGAAGGGAAAGAGAAAATACCAGAATACTAGGGGAAGCAAATGTATCAGAATTTTGGTGTCTTTTCGGGGAATGGTGAGGGGAGAAGAGAGTCCAGAATGACTCCTAGGATTCTGGCTTTCTGGGTGACTGGACGTTAAGCCATTACCCAAGTTTGGGATATGAGAAGAGAAGCCGATTGGTAGGGAAAGAAGATGGTGAATTCAGTCTTAGACTTACTGACTTGAGGTGTCTGAGAAACACCTATATGTTTATGTGCATGTCTGTCTATTCGGCAGGTTATTGGATCTATGAGTCTGAAACTTAGAGACAAGGTCAGGGCTGGAGATGAAGGTATGGGAGTCATCAGTGTGCAAGTGGTGATTAATCCATGGGTGTGCATGAGAGTTCTTGCAAGGAGAAGAGGAAATAGAAGTAAGGGCTTGCGCAAGGAGGACTGTTGAGTGAAGCGGAAGTCACAGCCTTCGCCTGTTCACTAATGGCAGTGAGGAACAAGCTCACTGGCAGTGGATGCTGAGGGAAGGAAATAAGGAGTCTGTCTGTAGGCTTGAGCATTTTTCTAAAAGGTGGAGAAGGCAGAGAGCCCAAGCCTTGAAGAAATGTTCCTTAGTGGCCTGCCATCTTGGAAATTTGACTCCATGATCTTTCCATTATTATTTTCCTTGACCACCCAGAAAGAGAATTCTGAACTAAATGTATTCTTTCACATGGGTGAATTAAGGATAGTGTTAATTATTGAAATACATAAAAGGTTTTTTTTTTGGTTGTTTGAAAACTAAGCCAACCTTTGATGTCCAGAGATGCCCTTTCACTCTAATATATGCTGACGTGGCAACTGGTAACTGCTTCTTTATAGGTAATATCCATAGCCTTAGTTTCATTCTCCCTTCTCCATGATTAAAACTTGCTCAAACTTCTGCATTTTATTTTTGTGATGTATTAATGAGGAGCAAAAACATAAAGGGATTCCAGAATGAGGAAGAGCCATGGAGAGTCCCTCTCCCAACTACCTATTTAACAAATGAAGAAGTTATAACCCTGAGAGGTTATGTGGCTTGCTCAAGGTCACTGAGTGAATTCATAGCAGAATTCAGGCTAGAATCCAGGTATTCTGACTTGGTGGCCAGTGTTCTTGTTAGATGTTGAGAAAATAGAATTTAGTCCAGATTTGTTTTTCAACCTTGAATTCAGGATCCAGCAAAACTGCCTAATTTTCATGACAGTTTGAAGAAAGGCCCAGATCAAATGCCACCTCCCCTGTGAGGCCTGCCCAGTTTCTCAGGCGAGAGTTACCCATTTTGTATTCTATGTGCTAGAACTGCTCCCAGTATGTCCCAGAACAATCATTCTTTCACAAGTGTTGTCATGTGACACTTAACAATGGGGACATGTTCTGAGAAATGTATCGTTAGATGATTTTGTTGTGCGGACATCCTGGAGTGTACTTGCACAAACCCGATGGCATAGCCTACCACACATCTAGGCCATGTGGTGTATAATGTCAGTGCTGAGCAAACGCACTCTTAGCAGATAGCGAAAGAAGGAGTCTGTAGGCATGAGCACTTTTCCAAGAATCATTCCAAACCTGTACAGAACGTTACTGTACCACACACTGCAGGCAGTTATAGCACAGTGGTAAGTATGTGTATATCTAAACATGGAAAACATGCATTTAAAATACAGTATTATGGCGAGGCACAGTGGCTCACACCTGTAATCCCAGCACTTTGGGAGGCTAAGGCGGGCAGATCACTTGAGCTCAGGAGTTTGAGACCAGCCTGGGCAATATCAAAACCCTGTCTCTACTACAAATACAACAATAATTAGCCAGGCGTGGTGGTGCACACCTGTGGCCCCCACTGTTCAGGAAGCTGAGGCAAGAGGATCACTTGAGCCATGAGGGCAGAGGTCGCAGTGAGCTGAGATGGTGCCACTGCACTCCAACCTTGTCTCAGAAAAAAAAGGTATTACAATCTTATGGGGCCACCGTCATACATGCCATTCGTCATTGACCAAAACATCATTATACAGCTCCTGACTGTACACAGCTTTCTACAAGATTATAAACTTCTTGCAGATAAAACTATTCATTTTATCATTATTCATTATATTCTTTCCTTAGCACCCAGAAGAATCCTGTATTTAAATGGCTTATACGGAAAATTTTAAAAAGAGAGAGACAGCAGGGCTGAGACTCTCTGCTGCTTAGGAACCGAACCAAACCACGCTGGGAATCACAGAGTTCTTTTCCATAGTAATTGCATATAGAATTATCATATTTCATGGTAATTTTATATCATGGTGGAATCGTGCCAGAACAAGCTTCAGACTCTTTCTGGCCTTACTCTTTCTGACCTTGGTGTTCCAAAGAACCTCTCATACAGGAAATAATGATGGCAGTAGCTGTCAAATTCTAAAGATGGGGAGAGATTCCAGACCTCTTCAGGTCCCTGAGGCCACTGTAGAGCAGGGACGTGACTTAAGTGAAGTTCAGGACTATGGCCACAGTCCCACCCACCTGTGAGCAATGGAATACTTTCAACACTGAACCCTCTTCTTCCCCTGCATTCTATTACTAAGCGGTTCACAGAACGCGAAGAGGTATTAACCTTGTTATTTGCAGGGTTACAAAAAGCTGAGTCAGGTAGGTTTGGCTGTATTCCAAACCAAACCCAGACCAGAAGCCATCTGAGAGTTCCTGCTGGCAAAGACAGGTTCAGAATGTATAAAAATTATGAAAATAATATGCCAAGATCACCCTATAACCTGCTTCCTTACTGACCAAACACACATCTCATTCCCATTAAAAAGTTATACTCAGCCACTGCCCTCTCTAGGATTATGTGATGTTAAACAGTAATTTTGCCCATTTAAGGTCAGCTATTCAAAAGCAAAAAACAGCAGCTTTAGTTCACAAGTATATTCTCCTAGGAGAGAAGCCCAAGCCTCTCTCTCATTATTGCAGGAATAGTTATGACCACCAGACTAGAGAGGAAGCTGACACTTATTAAACACGTATTCTAGTCAGCTGCCAGACGTTTTCAGGTAAGCCTCACAGGATCCCTCCAAGGTGGTATGAATGTCCCTGTTTTAGAAGGAGGTGTACTGAGATTCGGAGACACAGGAGGACTTGTCCAAGGTCTTACCAGTTGAAGGGGCAAAACCAGGGTTGAACTTAGGTCTGACACTATGTAGTTCATATTCTATTATGTGACTGTATTCCTCCTGAGAGGAAAATTTAGGAATTCAGTTTCCTTTAGGAAAATGTAGGAAATAGAATTACTCAAGCTAATATAAAGTTGACTTAAGTCTTTTCTAACTCGGCCTTCCTCAGGCCCATGTGTGAGTTGGTTTCTGTGCTTTCCCTGAGACTCTTGGGCACATAGGACCATAATGTCTGTTTGATTTGACTTTTTTTTAATGAACATATGCTGTATTTTTTTCTTTATTTATTTATTTATTATACTTTAAGTTCTGGGGTACATATGCAGATCTTGCAGGATTGTTACTTAGGTATACACATGCCGTGGTGGTTTGCTGCCTCCATCCCCTCTCCTGTCCCCTACATTAGGTATTTCTCCTAATGTTATCCCTCTCCAATCTCCCTACCCTCTGCTATCCCTCCCATAGGTCCCCACCCCCCCAACAGACTCCAGTGTGTGATGTTCCCCTCCCTATGTCCATGTGTTCTCATTGCTCAACACCCACTTATGAGTGAGAACATGTGGTGTTTGGTTTTCTGTTCTTGTGTCAGTTTGCTGAGAATGATGCTTTCCAGCTTTATCCATGTCCCTGCAAAGGACATGAACTCATCCTTTTTATGGCTGCATAGTACTCCAGGGTGTATATGTGCCATGATTTGACTTTTAAGTATATTCTTTTGATCAGTCCCAATCTAACAAAATTTTAAGATTTAATGCATTCCGTCCATGCAAGCGAATTACATGTGGTTTTGCTTGGTAAAGAAGGTGGAAATGGTATAGGGTAAAGAGAGTAAGTGACATTATCTAGTTCGCTCCCACCATATGGGTGATTCGCTACAGCTGCCTCTCAGCCTTTGCATATGCTATTTGCTCTGCCTAGAACTCTGCCCATACTACCTGACTAATGCCTGTGTGTTTTTCCAGGAAGCTTTCATGACACTAACCTGCATAATCTTTTTCCTGTTTCCTCCAGGCTGAATAGGAATCCTCCCTTTATTTTCATTGTTATGGGTGTTCTCTGTATACTCTAGTAAAGTGTTTTTAATATGTATCATAATGGTTTATTAATCAATCTTCTGATTCACAGTTTGAGCTGGTTATAGGCAAGGTCCTTCTGTAAACAAAGAGTTGATGAAATCTACTTTTAAGAGTAGAAGCATAGACGAGATACCAAGATAATTCAATAGGGGAAAAGAATAGTCTTATTAACAAGTGACTGGAACACTTGGATATTCACATGTGAAAGAATAAAGCTGGAGCGCTACCTCACACAATATACAAAAGGAAATTCAAAATAGATCAGAGATCAGGCATGGTGGCTCACACCTGTAATCCCAGCACTTTGGGAGGCCGAGCCATGCAGATCACCTAAGGTCAGGAGTTCGAGACCAGCCTGGCCAACATGGTAAAATCCTGTCTCTATTAAAAATTCAAAATTAGCCAGGTGTGGTGGCACATGCCTGTAATCCCAACTACTCAGGAGGCTAAGGCAGGAGAAGCACTTGAACCTGGGAGGCAAAGGTTGCAGTGAACTGAGATTGTGCCATTGCACTCCAGCCTGGGAGAGAAGCAAAATTACATCTCAAAAAAAAAAAATATATACATCAGACACAGAGACATAAATATGAACTAAAACTGTGCAATTCTTAGAAGAAAACATAGAATTGAGTTTTCTGACCTTTGGTTAAGCAATCATTTCTTGGATATAACATCAAAAGCACAAACAAAAGAAAAAAAACAGATAAATTGGACTTAATCAAAATTGCAAGCTTCTGTGCTTCAAGGACACCATCAAGAAAAGACAACTCACAGAATGGGAGAAAATATTTGCAAATAATATATCTGGTAAGAAGCCTGTATCTAGAATAAAGAACTATTACAACAATAATAAAATGACAAATAATCCAATTAAACTGGGCAATGTATTTGAGTAGGCATTTCTCTGTACATCTACAAATGCCCAACAAGCACATGAAAAAATGCTCAACATCACTAATCATTAGGGAAACACAACAACAAAATACCACTTCATACCCACTAGGATGGCTAAATGAAAAAAGACATAACAAGTGTTGACAAAGACATGAAGAAATTGGAATGCTAATACATTGCTGGTGGGATTGTGAAAGGGTGCAGCCACTTTTTTTTTTATTGTACTTTAGGTTCTGGGGTATATGTGCAGATTATGCAAGACTGTTGCACAGGTACCTATATGGCAATGTGGTTTGCTGCCTGCATGCCCCATCAGCTATATCTGGCATTTCTCCCCATGTTATTCCTCCCCAACCTCCCCACTGTCCCTCCCCGACCCCTACCAACAGACCCCAGTGTATGATGCTCCCCTCCCTGTGTCCATGTGTTCTCATTGTTCAAGACCCACCTATGAGTGAGAACATGCAGTGTTTGATTTTCTGTGCTCTGTCAGTTTGCTGAGAATGATGGTTTCCAGATTCATCCATGTCCCTACAAAGGACACTAACTCATCATTTTTTATGGCTGCATAGTATTCCATGGTGTATATGTGCCACATTTTCCTTGTCCAGTCTATCATCAATGGGCATTTGGGTTGGTTCCAGGTCTTTGCTATAGTAAACAGTGCCAAGGGTGCAGCCACTTTTGAAAAGTCTGACAGTTATTCAAAATGTTAAACATAGAGTTACCATGTGACCAAGTATTCCACTCCTAGATAGACAGTAGTCACCCCTTATTCACAGGGTATATGTTCCAAGACCCCCAGTGGATGCTAAAACCATGAATAGTTAGTTCCAAACCCTATATAAACTATGTTTTTTCCTAGACATATATACCTATGATAAAGCTTATGTAAATTAGGTATAGTAAGAGATTAACAATAATAATTAATAAGAGGACTATATTAGAACTATATGTGTAGAACAATTACAATATACTGCTCACAATTGAATGGATGAAGATTCATGTTTATTGCAGGTCTTAGCAACCTCAGCATACTATATTTTTCTTTCCTTATTAAGTTATGAACTTCCATGTTTCCACTTAAACAAAACACTTGACAACTTCTCTTTGGCGTATTCGAACTGCCAGCATCACTACTTTTTCATTTTGGAGCCATTAGGTAAAATAAGGGTTACATGAATACAAGCACTATGATACCATGACAGTCAACCTGATAATCCAGACAGCTACTAAGTGACTAATGGGCACATTGTGTGTACAGTGTGCTTATGCTGGAGAAAGCAATGACTCATATCCAGGGTGGGATGGCATGAAATGTCCTTATGCTACTCAGAATGGTGTGCAATTTAAAATTTCTAAATTATTTGTTTCTTGAATTTTCCATTTAACATTTTTGGACCAAGTCGACTGCAGGTAACTGAAACTGCAGAAAGCAAATCCATGGATAAGGAAGACTACTGCATATGCAAGAGAAATGAAAACATCTATACACCCAAAAACATGCAATTGTTTACCGTATCATTATTCATAACAATCCCAATGTCCATTCACTAACGGGTGAATAAACAAAATGTGACATATCCATACGATGGAATATTATTTGACCATAAAAACAAATGAAGTACACCAGGTGCAGTGGCTCATGCCTTAATCCGAGCACTTTGGGAAGCCAAGGTGGGCAGATCACGAGGACAGGAGTTCGAGACCAGCCTGTCCAACATGGTGAAACCCCCGTCTCTACTAAAAATACAAAAATTAACCGGGCGTGGTGGCAGGTGCCTGTAGTCTCAGCTACTTGGGAGGCTGAGGCAGGAGAATCGCTTGAACCTGGGAGGCAGATGTTGCAGTGAGCCAAGATCACACCACTGCACTCCAGCCTGGATGACAGAGTGAAACTCCGTCTAAAAAAAAAAAAAGGAATGAAATGCTGATACCATGGATGAACCTTGAAAATATTATGCTAAGGGAAAGAGGCTGCATCTTGTATGATTTGATTTATATAAACTGTCTAAATTAGGCAAATCCACAGAGATGGAAAGCATATGAGTGATTGCCAGGGGTTAGAGGGCTGGTGGGAAATGGGAGTGACTACCAATAGGGGTTGATAAAAACATTCTAAAATTAAATAGTTGTAATTTTATCTAAAATTAGATAGGCAACAATGGTTGCACAACTGTTAGCAAACTAAAAAACACCAAATTGAACACTTTAAAAGGTGAATTTTATAGTATGTAAATTATATGTCAATAAGAGTGGGGTTTTTTTTAAGTAAAAGAGTAATGGCAAGAAAGTACGGAGAACTATCTTAGGGTGACTTTCAGAGCCATCAGGAAAAACTGTCACAGAAATAAAAAGTAAAACAACTTAGTAAGGTTGTTGAAATGGTCGTGGTTTCTTTGTTATACACCTGAGAGTTATTTTTCATAGTGATTTAGTAATTAAATTTATAAAAGGAAATGTAAGTGTTAATTGGCCAGGCACAGTGGCTCACACCTGCAATCCCATTACTTTGGGAGGCCTAGGTGGGCAAATCACCTGAGGTCAGGAGTTCAAGGCCAGCCTGGCCAAGATGGTGAAACCCTGTCTCTGCTAAAAATAGAAAAATTAGCCAGTGTAGTGGCGCACCTGTAGTCCCAGCTACTTAGGAGGCTGAGGCAGAAGAGTTGCTTGAGCCGGAGAGGCGGAGGCTGCAGTGAGTTGAGGTCCCGCCACTGCACCTCACCCTGGGCGACAGAGGGAGACCCTGTCTCAAAAAATAAACAGAAAAAAAAAAAAAGGAAATGAAAATGTGAATTGATAGTTGGATAAATAACATATGGTGTTATGGGCAGAATTGTGTCCTCGCCCCCATCTCCAGGTGTATATGTTGAAGTTCTCACCTCCAGTGCCTCAGAATATGCCTGTGTTTGGAGACAGGGTCTTTAAAGAAATTATCAAGTTAAAATGAGGTCATTAGGACCCTAATCCAATACGAATGGTATCCATATAAGAGGATCTTTAGGTTAGCTAAAACTAGGTTCTAAATTTAAAAAAAAAAAAAAAAAAAAAAAAAAAAAAAAAAAAAAAAAAAAAAAAGAGGAACTTTAGGAACAGGCTCGGTAGCTCACACCCATAATCCTAGCACTTTGGGAGGCCGAGGTGGGTGGATCACCTGAAGTCAGGAGTTCAAGACCAGCCTGGCCAATATGGTGAAACCCTGTCTCTACCAAAAATATAAAAACTTCACCGGGGATGGTGGCAGGTGCCTGTAATCCCAGCTACTCAGGAGGCTGAGGCAGGAGAATTGCTTGAACCTGGGAGATGGAGGTTGCAGTGGGTCAAGATCACGCCATTGCACTCCAGCCTGGGCAATAAGAGCGAAACTTCATCTCAAAAAAAAAAAGGAACTTTTTAGACACAGACACAGGGCAAAGGTGGGCATCTACAGCCGAAGAGAGAGGCCTCAGAAGAAACCCATCTGCCAATGCATTGGTCTTGGACTTCTAGCTTCCAGAACTGTTAGAAGATAAATGGCTGTTGTTTAAGCTCCCCAGTCTATGGGACTTTGTCATAGCAGCCCTGGCAACCGCACAGATTTCAGCACCAAGAAATAGGGTGCTGCAGAGCAGACGCAGCTTTGGAACTAGACCGTGAGTCAGGGCTGGAAGAGTTTGGAGGTGCATGTTGGAAGAGGCCTAAATTGCCGTAAAGAGACTGTTGATAGAAATGTGGATGTTGGAGGTGATTCCGGTGAGGACTGAGAAGGAAAAGAAGAGAGCTGTAGAGAAAGTGTTTATCATCTTCAAGAACACATACATCAGGAACAGCATTCTGGTTGACATATGAATGATAAAAGTACTTCTGGTGAGATCATGGACAGAAATGAGGAACGTGGTATTAGAAACTAGAAGAAAAATGGACCTTGTTATAAAGTGGCAAAGAAATTTGTTGAATTGGATGCTCATGTTTCATGGAAAGCAGAACTTACAAATGATGAACTTGGCTATTTAGCTGAGGAGATTTCTAAGCAAAGTTGTGAAGGTGGCCTGGTTTCTTCTTGCTGCTCGTGGTAAAATATGAGAGGAGAGAGATAAACTTAAAAAGGACTTTTTAAGAAAAAAAAAGGAACCAAAACTTGAAGATTTGGAATATTCTCAGCCTATCCAGTTTACAAAAAATGAGAAAGCACATTCTGGAGAAAAGACCAAGGGTGTGGCTGGACCCCTATCTGAAAAGATGGCCAGTGTGATGCATGGATACAGTCATGCTTGGATACAACTCAGCGAGGCAGGAGCAGAGATGTGGCTACCCAGGAACGTCTGTGGAGAGCCCTCTTGTCAAATGGCCTCGCCCCCTGTGGATTCCATAGGAGGCCAACAAGGTTTTTTAAAATTTATGCCAGCAGACATTGCCAGTTTGGACCAAAGGAGACAGAAATGGGAAGAAATGAAGGAAGATTGTCAGATTTCTGGAATTCTGCAGGTCCAGCCAATACAGCGATATGGCTGTGATCATGAGTTATCCTTAAAGGAAAGGGAAAAATGACCATGAGGGCAGTTAAGAGATCTGCCAGGCTGCTACTGCCACCTTGGCCCCAGGGCACACAGATTCAGGGGCCAGGACTGGTACCACTTCCTTGGTTTCAGCAGGCCGGGATACCCCAGCCCAAGACCAAGGGGTGAGGCCACCACTTAGGGTAGAGGGTCAGGACAGTGGCCGTGGAAGGCATGGCCATCCTGTGGACCCAGACAACAGAGCATTGAGCCAGAGGATTATTCTCGAGCTTTAAAACTGAACAGAATTGGGCCAGGTGCGGTGGTTCATGCCTGTAATCCCAGCACTTTGAGATGCCAAGGCAGGCGGGTCACCTGAGATCAGGAGTTGGAGACCAGCCTGGGCAACACGGCAAAACCCTGTCTCTACTAAAAATACAAAAATTAACCAGGCATGCTGGTGCATGCCTGTTATACCAACTACTTGGGAGGCTGAGGCAGGAGAATCACTTGAACCCAGGAGGCAGAGATTGCAGTGAGCCAAGATCGCACCATGGCACTCCAGCCTGGGCGATAAGAGTGAAACTCTGAAAATAAATTAATAAATAAAAATGGAATGGAATTTGCCCTGCCAGATTCCAGGACAGGAGAGCCGTGACCCTTTTCCTCTTTCCAGTGTCTCCCTTTTCAAATGGAAATGTCGATGCTATGCCTGTCCTGTTTGGGGAGCAGATAACTTCCTGTCTGGTCGGAAAGGTTCATAGCTGGAGAAGAGTTTTGCCTCAGGATGACCCATACCTCAAATCTCACCCTCACCTGGTTTAGATGATACTTACATGAGATTTTAGACTTAACATTCATGCTGGTCTGGGTTAAGTCGTTTGGTTCTGTTGGGATGGTGGGTGAGTGTATTCTGCATGTGAGAAGGACATCGATTTTCAGGGAGCGAAGGGCAGGATGTTAGGGGCTGAACTGTGCTCTCTCCAAATTTAAGTGTTAAAGTCTTATGTGACTCTTTCGAGATAAGATCTTTAAAGAAGTAATTAAATTAAAATGAGATCATTAGGTGGGGCCCAAATTCAATATGAGTAATGTGTTTATAAGAACACAGACACACACACGAGGAAGACCATGGGAGGACACTGAGAGAAGACGGCCATCTCCAAGCCAGCGAGAGAGGCCTCCAGAACTGAGAGTATAAATGGCTGTTTAAGCTGCCAGTCTGTGGTGCTGTGTTACTAGCCCTAGCAAGCAGTACATATGGTCTACCCATACAATGAAATATCATTCAGCCAACAAAAGGAGTCCCTGGTGATCCATGCTACAACATGAAGAACCTGGGACGCATCGTGCCAACAGAAAGGGCCAGTCACAACAGGCCACATGTTCTATAATTCAACTTATGAACTGAAATGCAAACCTGTAGAAATACAGTCGAGTCGTGGCTGTCTGCTGGACACCCTGCAACGTGCAGCACAGCCCCACAACCAAGATCCCTGTAGCCCAGTGTATCGGCAATGTCAAGGTTGTGAGATCAGCTCTCACCCAGGCCTGCTTCCCAAAGCTCCGTAGTCCTGAAGGGAGAAGAGAGCAGGCGGCCTTCTTTGTTAGTTAAATCCCACTTACTGGGTCTTAGAGCATGTTCTTCTCCCTTTAAGACCAGCCCAGGCTGGTCTCTACCAAGCAGGTAGATAGGGCTGGGGAAGGAGAGGTTTGATGAAAATGGAGACTGATGATAGGTGAGCGTGTTTCTTTCTCTCTCTCTCTCTTTTTTTTTTTTTTTTTTTCAGACAGAGTCTTGCTCTGTCTGCCGTGCAGTGGCACAATCTCAACTCCCAGGCTGGAGTGCACAATCATGGCTCACTGCAGCCCCAACCTCCCAACTAGCTGTGACTACAGGCACATACCACCACACCTGGCTAATTTTTTTTTATAGAAATGGAGTTTCACCATGTTCCCAGGCTAGTTTTGGGGTTTTTGTTTTTTGTTTTTTGGAGTTTTGAGTCTTGCTCTATCACCCAGGCTGGAGTGCACAATCTCAGCTCACTATAACCTCTGCCTCCCGGGTTCAAGCTATTCTCAAGCCTCAGGCTCCCGAGTAGCTAGCACTACAGATGACCAGCTGATTTTTACATTTTTTATTAGAGACGCAGTTTCACTATGTTGGCCAGGCTGGTCTAGAACTCCTGTCTTCAAGTGATCCACCCACCTCAGCCTCCCAAAGAGCTAGGATTACCCGCATGAGCCACCACGCCTGGCCACCAGGTTAGTCTTAAAAGGAGAACTTGCTCTAAGAGTGGGTAAGTGGGATTTGAAGAACAAAGAAAGAAGGCAGCCTGCTCTCTTCTCTCTTCAGGGCTTTGGGAAGCAGGCCTGGGCGATAGCAGGATCTCACAGCCTCGGCATTGCCGATACTCTGGGCCACAAGGGTGTTGGTTGTGGGGCTGTGCTGTCCATTGCAGGGTGTTCAGCAGTGTCCCTGTTCTCTACCCAGAGGAGCCAGAGCGCCACCACCACTCCCCGTTGTGTCATTGGACTCGAGAATGACCTAATGGATTACCTTGTACTGTGACAGAGCCCGAGCTGCCTGAATTTTAATGATACAAAGAATTTTAATTATACTAATTTTATTTTATTTTACTTTATTTTGAGACAGAGTTTCACTCTTGTTGCCCAGACTAGAGTGCAATGGTGCGATCTCCACTCACTGCAACCTCCACCTCCTGGGTTCAAGTGATTCTCCTGCCTCAGCCTCCCAAGTAGCTGGGATTACAGGCATGCACCACTATGCCCAGCTAATTTTTGTATTTTTAATAGAGATGGGGTTTCAACATATTGACCAGGCTGGTCTTGAACTCCTGGCCTCAGGTGATCTGCCTGCCACGGCCTCCCAAAGTGCAGGGATTACAGGCATGAGTCATGGCGCCCAGCCTATACTAATTATAATTATATGGTATAGGTTGGGCGTGGGTGGAGGAACTCAGGCACCATTTCAAAAGAGAAAATATATCCATTTGATATCATGCAATAAAGGAGGAAATCAGGGCAGTTCCATATAAAATTTACCAAAATTACCTGTGGTACCTTGTTGATACAATTTCTGCCATTCTTATAACGCCATGACCTCTTCCTTTGATATAATAAAGCTTTTCAGTACTTTTTTTTAACTTCAGAAGGCTGTGTCCTAACTCTAACATAGTTAAATTAGTATATATCTGTGTGATTCTGAACAAGTTAGGTTAAACTAGATGAAAACAGCCCACAAACCTCAGTGAGTCATTACAACTGTGTATTTCTCACAGCATGTGTTCATTAAGATTGGTCTGGGGTTCTGCTCCACATCTCTCCACCCTAGGATGCAGGCTGATGGAGGAGCTACCAGGGTGCCCACTGACAGTCAGTGTGGTGGAAGGAAAAGCGTTCTGGGAGTCCTGAACTGGCAAGGGCATGCTTCAGCCCAGACGTAACATAGGACACGTCTATTCACAACTCACTGGCCATGGCCAGGTGCGTTGGCTCACACCTGTAATCCCAGAATTTTTGGAGGCCAAGGACAGAGGATCACTTGAGCCCAAGGAGTTTGAGACCAGCCTGGGCAACATAGCAAGACCCCATACTACCAAAAAAAACTTTTTTAAAATTAGCTAAATGTGGCGGCATGCAGCTATAGTCCTAGCCACTTGGGATGTTGGGATAGGAGGATCATCTGAACCCAGGAGTTTGAGACTACACTGAGCCATCATCTCACCATTGCACTCCACACTGGATGACAGAGCAAGACCCTATCTCTTAAGAAACAAAAACAAAAAAACCCAACCAGTTCATTAGCCAGTAGTTGTAAGCCCCTACCCAACCACCAGGGAGCCAGCCATGTGCCTGGAACACAGAGGGGCAGAAATTCTTATTTTTTAAAAAAATCATCTAATTTATTTCTATTTTTCTATTTTTTTTCTTTTTTTAACTTTAAGTTTGGGGTACAAGTGCAGGTTTGTCACATAGGTAAGCTTGTGCCATGGGGGTTTGTTATACAGATTATTTCATCACCCAGGTATTAAGCCTAGTACCCATTCATTATTCTTCCTGATCCTCTCCCTACCCCCACCCTCCACCCTCTGAAAGCCCCCAGTGTGTGTTGTTCCCCTATACTTGTCCATGTGTTCTCATCATTTAGCTCCCACATACATGTGACAGCGTGCCAAATTTGGTTTTCTGTTCCTGTATGAGTTTTCTAAGGATAATGGCCCCCAGCTCCATCCAAGTTCTGCAGAGGACATGATCTCACTTTTTTATGGCTATGTAGTATTCCATGGTGTATATGTACCACATTTTGTTTATCCAGTCTATCACTGATGGGCATTTAGGTTGATTACAGGTTTTTGCTGTTGTGAACAGTCCTGCAATGAACATACATGTGCATGTGTCTTGTCTTAATAGTGGAATAATTTCTGTCCTTTGGGAAGACACCCAATAATGAGATTGTTGGGTCAAATGATACTTCTGTCTTTAGATCTTTGAGGAATCGCCATACTGTCTTCCTCAGTGGCTGAACTAATTTACACTCCCACTAACAGTGTATAAGCCTTTCTTTTTCTCCACAACCTCACCAGTATTTATTTTTTGAATTTTTAGTAATAGCCATTCTGACTGGTGTTAGATGGTATTGGTTTTGATTTGTATTTCTCTAATGATCAGTGATGTTGAGAAATTCTTAATGAATTGAAGTATCTCAAAATACTCTTCCATATTGCTTTCATGTTCCTATAACTAATCTTCATATATATATGTATACATATTTGAGGGACATTATCGTTGTTCCTCAAAATGGCTTCATATTATAAGCATTCTTTTTCTTCTTGCTTGTCTCAGCCAACATCTCATGAAAAACCTTCTAGGACAGCCGGCATACCTCCAATTCATACTTTTTAATGGTTATATAATATTTCATAGTAATGATAAAATACAATTTATTCAGTGAAACACGTGATTGGAACTGAGTAGAGGCCCAAGCTCTCTGTGATATTTGGGGATCTATATATTTTGTATCTGCCACCACAAACTGGGAGATTTGCTTTACCTCTCCACCTGTGGGAGCAAAGTAATGTTAGAGAGAGCTGGCTGCCAAGCCTACGCACTTGAGAAAAACAAAATTCACTTTCCCCTTTTTCGATTCTTCCATTTATCTGGACATTTCTTCCTTCACCATTCCTGCTTTGCTCCCCACCAAAATAAGGGGAAATGCCTGCTTTATTTTTTTAAAGCACCATATCAAGTTTTACTTTTAACTACAGCCAAATGGCGTCAGCCATCATTTCTCCTTTCCTTGGCAGCATTTCCTCTCTTTCTGTGACTCTGCTTCCCTTTTGCTTCCTTGATCCTCAATCTCCCTTATCTTCTATTTTACTTATGTCAAATGAGAGAGAGAAAGAAAGAAGGAGAGAGAGAGAGAGGGAGGGATGGAGGGAGGCAAAGAAAGGGACGATGAAATGTAGATTGGGGAAAATTGTTTAAAAACAAGAAGTACAAGGAAAATAAAGTCAGATCTCTTACTCAAATGGTGTTCTTTTTCCGATGTTCTCCCTAGATATGAAATAAAAAGGAACGGTTGCCCAATTCTCCAGCTAGCGTGGTTGCTATTTTTAATGCTAGGCCATAGCAGCAGACCAACCAGGGATTTAACAGGGAGATTCTGGAATGAGAGTTATGGAAGTGCTGAGATGAGCTCTTCACACATCCCTGGCCGAATGAAAAAGCGATGCATTTATGGGGAAGACCTGAGAGAGCCCAGCAGAAAGTGAAGTAGTAACTTTGCCTTTGAGCAATGTCCAAAACATTCAATCATCCCCTCATGCTCCCATCATATCTCGTGAAATTAAAGAAGAGTAAATATATTGCAATAAGAAAGTTGGGGAATTTGCCTTTGTGAAAGCACTTATTTTTGTCCTTTGGAGACAGGGGCTCACTCTGTGTCACCCGAGCTGGAGTACAGCGGCACCATCAAAACTCACTGCAGCTTCAATCTCATAAGCTCAAGCAATCTTCCCACCTCAGCCTCCCGAGTAGCTGGGGCTACAGGTGTGTCCCTCCATGCCCAGCGAATTTTTTATTTTTAGTAGAGACAGGGATCTCACTATGTTGCCCAGGCTGGTCTTGAACTCCTGGGCTCAAGCAAGCCTCCCGCCTCAGCCTTCTAAAGTGCTGGGATCACAGGTGTGAGCCACCACACCTGGCCTAAAAGCCCTATCTGATATTTGTTTTTCTGTTTGTATGTTTGTCCTTAGATTGGAAGGTTTTATTGTATAATGCCCACATCAGTTGGATATATTAGGAAACACATTCCTTAAGTGTTTTTTTAATTTAACATTTATTTTATTTAAAATTTTATAATGCTAAGTCACATTAAGGGCTTAACCTGTATTTGGATAATGGGATATCCAAATATTGAGAAGTCCAAATTTTTATTGTTCTACTTAAAGTTATTATTACCTTATTCCTCCTCTAACTAAAACTGATCCATCCTCCATCTCCTCCACGTTTTCCATAATGTAGCTAATATGTTTTGGGTTTTTTTTTGTTTGTTTTTGTTTCGTTTTGAGACGGAGTCTTCTCTGTCACCAGGCTGGAGTGCAATGGCGTAATCTCTGCTCATTGCAGCCTCCACCTCCCAAGTTCAAGCAATTCTCCTGCCTCAGCCTCCTGAGTAGCTGGGATTACAGGCACCTGCCACCACGCCCAGCTAATTTTTGGATTTTTAGTAGAGATGGGGTTTCACCATGTTGGTCAGGCTGGTCTCCAACTCCTGACTTGTAATCTGCCCACCTCAGCCTCCTGAAGTGCTGGGATTACAGGTATGAGACACTGCGCCCGGCCCCATAATGTAGCTAATCTAATGAACTAATCCATTAATTTGTTAATGGAAGAAATATAGCCCATCCCCATCAAATCAAAGTACTCAGCCTTCTATAAATCATACATAAGTTTAAAGAAATTTCTGCAGATATGCTGCAGGCCCTGCTGTCCATTGGTGTGAATTTTAGATGAGGTAAAAGGGAAGGGTGTGTCTTGACAAGCCAATATCAAGTACCTAGAGGCAGACAGGAGTCTGCCTTGATTTCAGGTACTGCTTTTGAGAAAAATGAGGAAGGACAGGGAGGAGGGAAGCTGGTTAGTCAGTGTATAGTTTTGACATAAATTGCAAAGCTGGTTTTTCTGTACCTTTGCCTAGGAAAATGAAGTATAACAAGTTTGATACTGAAAGGGACCTGTGTTAAACATTAAACAAAAATGGAAATTTTGTATGTTCAAAGGAGGGTTTAAAAAGGAGGAGGGCCAGTTGCAGTGGCTCACACCTATAATTTCAGCACTTTGGGAGGCCGAGGCAGGTGGATCACTTGAGGGTCAGGAGTTTGAGACCAGCCTGACCAATAAGGTGAAACCCTGTCTACTAAAAATACAAAAAAAATTAGCCAGGTGTGGTGGCGCACACCTGTAACCCCAGCTACTCGGGAGGCTGAGGCAGGAGAATCGCTTGAATCCAGGAAGCAGAGGTTCCAGTGAACCAAGATCGCACCATTGCACTCCAGCCTCGGCAACAAGAGCAAAACTCCATATCAAAAAATAATAATAATGAGGAGAAGGCCTTCCAGTTATGGCAGTACAAAGAGGTAGGCAGTTCACTTCTGTTAAAAAAAAAAGCGACAAACAAAAAAACAAAAAATATATAAAACTAGACAAAATTATTTATCGAAACCATCCATTTTAGGCAAATGGAAACTGACAAAATACAAGCAAGAAATTGAGCGGCATTTGTTCTTGAAAAAATACCAGATCTTCAGGCAAGTAGGAGATTGTGGCTTTTCTGCCTGTGGCTGCTCCTGTCATCCCCTAGCTCAGCCAGTGACTTTTAAGTAAGATGAGGCCAGCCATGAACACTAGTAGCTTTGCTGCCACACAACAGATTCAATTCAGAGCAGTGGCTGGGGGTTGAAAATCCTTGCCTTTGCTGGCTTACCATGGGAATAAACACTTGGAAATGAGCAGGAAAAATCCGCAGCTTTGCTATCTTGAGGTTGCAGCCCCGCTTGGGGCAAGCAGCAGGCCAATCAGGAATTTAACAGGGAGATTCTGGAAATGCGAATCATAGAGGTGTTGAGATGAGCCCCTCACTCGTCCCTGGCTTACCGAAAAAAAACTATGTATATATGGAGAAGACCTGAGAGACCTCAGCAAAAGTGAAAGACAAAGGGAGACTTGAAAACGAGCCTTCCCCAGCCCTCACACAGATTGACTGACAGTAACTGGAGGTGTAATGGACTTGAAGTATTTACTTAAGCAAACCTCTTCCCAAATAATTGGCTGACTACTATAAATAACTGGCTATGCAGGCAAATGAGTGACCTCTAGGAAAGCAAGATAATAAATAAAAAAACAAAAATAATAAAACTGAGCAGACATATCAGCATCTTCAGATGATATGAAAGACAGATTTCATAGTCTAAGCAAGTTACTAAAAAGGGGGGAAAACACCCTTGGAAAAATCAAACAGAATCCAGACTTGTTACAGCATAATAATCTAAAATGTTTGATTTTCAACCAAAAATTATAAGACATAGAAAGATACAGTCAAGTGTGACCCAGACTGATACGGTTTAGATTTGTGTACCTGTCCAGATCTCACGTCAAGTTGTAATCCCTAATATTGGAGGAAAGGCCTGCTGGGAGGTGACTGGATCACTGGGGTGGATTTCCCCCTTGCTGTTCTCATGATCATCAGTTCTCATGAGATCTGATTATTTATGTGTGTAGCACCTCCCCTTCTTCCTCCTGCTCGGGTCATGTAAGGAGTGCCTGCTTCCCCTTCTCCTTACACCATGATTGTAAGTTTCCTGAGGCCTCCCTAGCCATGCTACCTATACAGCCTGTCGAACCGCGAGCTAATTAAACCTCTTTTCTTTATACGTTACCTAGTCTTAGGTATTTCTTTATAGCAGTGCAAGAGCAGACTAATACAGTTCAAGACCAGCCTGGCCAACATGGCGAAACCCTGTCTCTACTAAAAACACAAAAAATTAGCCTGATGTGGTGGTGCATGCCTATAGTCCAGCTACTCAGGGGGCTGAGGCAGGAGAATCGCTTGAACCCAGGAGGCAGAGGTTGCAGTGAGCTGAGATTGTGCCACTGCACTCCATCCAGCCTGTTGCCCACATTTTAATAGGGTTATTTGTTTTTTACTATGGAGTAGTAAGAGTTCCTTGTATATTTTGGATATTAACTCCTTATCACATATATGGTTTGCAAATATTTTGTCCCATTCTGTGGGTCTCTTCACTCTGTTGATGGTTTTCTTTGCTATGCAAAGCTTTTTAGTTTGATGCAATCACACTTCTTTGTTTTTGCTTTTGTTGCCTGTGCTTTTGCTGTCACTTCAAAAAAAGAAATCAGTGCTAAGACCAATGTCACGTACCTTTCCCTGTATCTTTTCTTCTAGGAGTTTTACCATTTTAGGTCTTACATTTAAATCTTCAATCCACTTTTAGTTGATTTTTGTTTATGGTGGAAGATAAAGATCCAGTTTCTTTTTTATTTTTATTTTTTGCATGTGGATATCCAGATTTTCCAATACCGTCTATTGAAGATACTATTCTTTCCTCATTCTTGTTCTTGACACCTTGGTAGATTAGTTAACCTTATATGAGTGGGTTTATTTCTGTGCTTTCAATTCTGTTCCATTGCTCTATGTATGTTTTTATGCCAGTACTGTGCTATTTTGATTACTATAGCTTTAAAATATAATTTGAACACAGGAAGTATGATGCCTCTGGCTTTGTCCTTCCTGTGTGGTTCTTTGTGTTTTTTAAAATTCAGTTTGGTTGAGCTTTTGTTTTTATATGAAATTCAATATTTTTCTTGAAACCTGGGAAGCTTTCAGCCATTACTAATTTTTTTTCTCTCTCCCCTTTCGGGGCTCTCATTACATGTATATGGGGACATTGAACATCATCCCATGTGTGTCTGAAGCTCTCTTCATTTGTCTTCATTTTTTTCTCTCTGTTTTTCAAATTGGATCATTTCTATTGGTCTATTTTCATGTTCACTGACTCTTTCTTCCACTGTCTCAAAATCTGCTGTTGAACCCATCTAGTGAATTCTTAATTTTGGTAATAGTACCTTTCAACTCCAGAATTTCCATTTAATTTTTATAGTTAGTATTTCTCTATTTAGATTCCCTATTTGTTGAATCAATTTAAATAATATTTTCTTTTAATTCTTTGAATAGTTTTCTTTAATTCTCTGAACATATTCATAATAACTGCTTTGAACTCTTTGTGTATTAAAGACAACATCTTAGCTCACTTAGATTTTGCTTCTACTTACTGCTTTTTCCCCCCTTGGTCTGATCTTAGGCGATCCACCTGCCTCGTTCTCCCAAAGTGCTAGGATTACAGGCATGAGCCACTGCGCCTGGCCCATTTTAGGCTTTCTAATTGCCCTATGATCTCAGATCTCTAATGAGTTTAGGAAAAGTTATGATTTTGTAGTTTATCTGGCTATTGTTGCTGTCATACCAGCTTTCCATATCCTGGATTCTTTGTGTTTTAAGAATTTTTTTCTATAATGTATTTCATATATTCTACTGTATACAATGCCAATTGATGTTTGCTTTTATTTATTTGCAGTTTTGATTTCTTCTTTGACCAAAAGTTATTTGGTGACTTTAACAATCTTTAAGGTGATTGAGATTTTTGTAAAAGAAAATATTTCTGTTGCTATAGCATTGTAGTCTAAGAATGTGGGCAATAAAATTTCTGCTTTGAGCAAAAAAAAGTGGGCAAAGGACCTGAATAAACATTTCTCTAAAGAAGACATGCAACAAATGGTCAGCCGGTTTATAAAAAGATGTTCAACGTCACTAATCATCAGGGAAATGCAAATTAAAGTCGCAATGAGATATGACCTTACACTTGTTGGCATGGCTGTTGTCAAAAAGCAAAACAAAATTGGTGTGGATGTGGAAAAAGGGAAGCTTTACATACTGTTGGTGGGAATGTGCCCTGGTATATCTATTAGGAAAAACAGCGTGGAGGTTTCTTTAAAAATAGAACTACCTTATGACCAGCGATTTCATTTCTCTGTATATATCCAAAGGACATAAACTCACTATCTTGAAAAGATATCTGCCTTCCCATGTTCATTGCAGCTTTATTCACAATAGCCAAGATACAGAAACAATCTAAGTATTCATTGATTGATGGACAAAAAGAAAATGTGGTGTATATATAGAATGGGATATTATTCAGCCTTAGAAGGAAATCCTGCTATTTGCAACAACATGGATGAACCTGAAAGACATTATACTAAGTGAAATAAACCACACACAGAAAGACAAACACTGTGTGATCTCACTTATATGTGGAATCTAAAATAAACTGATATAAACAGAATAGAATGTCTGTTACCAGGGCCTGGGGCAATCGGGGAAATGGGGAGATGCTGGTCAAAAGGTACAAGCTTGCAGTTATGAGTAAATTTTGGAGACCTAATGTACAAGAGGGTGACTATCATTAATAATAATATACTGGCCAGGCACAGTGGCTTATGTCTGTATCATAGCACTTTGGGGGCTTGAGGCAAGAGAACTGCGTGAGCCCAAGAGTTCAGGACCAGTTGGGGCAACATAGTGAGACCTTGTCTCTACAAAAAAAAAATGTTTAATTAGCCAGGCGTGGTGGCACTCAGCTGTAGTCCTAACTACTTAGGAGGCTGAGGCAGGAGGATCACTTGAGCCCAGTGAGTTCAGGGCTGCAGTGAGCTGTGATCACACCACTGCACTCCACCCTGGGAGGGCTGCAGTGAGCTACGATTACACCACTGCACTCCACCCTGGGTGACAGACTGAGACCCTGTCTCCAAAAATAGTAACAATAGTAATAATAAACTGTATACTTGAAATTTGCTAAGAGAGTAAATCTTAAGGATTCTCATTACAAAGGAAAGGAAAAAGTAACCAGGTAAGGTGATAAATATGTTTATTAGCTTGATCATAGCAATCATTTCACAATGTATACATATATCAAATCATCATGTTATATACTCTGAGTATATGCAATTTTTATTTGTCAATTATACCTCAATAAAGCTGAAAAAATATTAAAGGACATCCTTCATGTTGAAAGAAAATGAGAATTTAGAGTTATTAAGATGGACAGAAAGAAATGAAGAGCACTTCATGGTAAATATGTGATTAAATATCAAAGAATATATATATTAATTCTTTAAAAAATATATAATTGCTTAAAGAAATAATTACCACACTGTTGGTTTGTAACCTAGACTTCGTATATTCTTAAATATTAAACTTGAAAACTTTATAACAAGCCCAGACATAAATGTGATATGTACATATATGTGTACACACACACATCTCTGCCTTTTTATTGGAATGGCTTTAGTCCATTCATATATATCCATATTAATGGCTTATTTACTATATATATATATATCATATATACATACATGAAGGAGGGGGTAGGAAATAGAGCTATTATATAGTGGAACAAAGTCACTATATTTTATCAGAATTAAATTAGTGTTAAAATAGACCATAGTAACTCAAAGATGCATACTGTAATCCCTAGACCAGAGCATATAGTTGGAAAAAAAATAGCTTAAAATATGAAAAAAGTAATTAAAATTGTATACTAAAATTACTTGTCAGACATAAATTACAGCAGGAAATGAGGCACAGAGGAACAAAAAAATGCGTGAGAGACAGAAAATAGCAAAATGACAATTGTAAATATAACCACCCATAATTACATTAATACAAATGGACTAAATAAACCATCCCAGTAAAAAGGCAGAGATTGTCAACCATGCAAATTCTCAAGGAATCTCCCTTCTATGCATATTTTGGTTAAGCTAGGCTTATATTAATGGAAGTAAGCCAAGAAAGAAAAGTAAATGGCATCCAAGAAACAGGATCTACAACAAGGAAAAGGCTCTTTGGAAGTTGTAGCAAAAGTCAGGGTCAGGAGGAAACAAGAAAAAGGCAAAGGGAATTTGTTAGATGGTGCACAATGCTCCAGGACAGACAACCAGTTCAATTTTGAAGAGAAGATTCTCAAAAAAAGTTCTCTAAGAATAAAACAGAAATAAGTTATCTGTGGTTAAAATGTCTAGAATTTAATTTGGTCAACATTTGACAGATCTTTTAGGTCTTTTTTGGAAAAACATAGTGATCAATATTTGGGAAGATAAACAAGTTTAAAAAAAAAAGGCAATTATTAACCCCAGAATAAAACGAAAGTGTTAGGCACGATGGCTCACACCTGTAATCCCAGCACTTTGGGAGGCGGGTGGATCACCTGAGGTCAAGAGTTGGAGACCAGCCTGATCAACATGGTGAAACCCTGTCTCTACTAAAAATACAAAAATTAGCCAGGTGTAGTGGTGCCCACCTGTAATCCCAGCTACTCAGGAGGCTGAGGAGAATCGCTTGAATCTGGGAGGTGGAGATTGCAGTGAGCCAAGATCACGCCACTGCACTCCAGCCTAGACGACAGAGCAAGACTCTGTCTCAAAAAAAAAAAAGTGTTAGAGAAAACATAACCCACAATACACTACTTGGATCTACATTCATTCATTCCACAGGTATTTACTGAGTGCTCACTACATGTCTGGCCCTGCAATATTGGATTGTGATTTGTGCTTTACAGAAAAGTCACAAGTCTACATAGAGTGAAAAGTGGGGCAGGCCTGTATTTTACATGCAGACGTCAGTGAATAAAGTGGCATTTGACAAGAGACCTGAGTAAAGTGAAGGAGACAACTGTTGGCTTCCCGTGGGAACACTGTTCTAGAAGGCACAGACAGTGCAAGGTCCTGAAGCAGGACTGGATTGTTCTCAGATGTTTAAGGGAATGGAAGTGGTCCAGTGCGGCAGGGGATGAGTGCTGGGAAAAAGCAAAGAGATGGCCCAGGATCATATACGGCCTTATTGGCCCTGGTAAGGACTTTGGATTTACAGAGCCATGATAATTAATGAAACTAATGATTTCAACAAATGAATATAGTGCAACTGCTGTGAAAATACAGGATAGGGAGGAGGGAGTGGCTGTGAGAGAGCTCCAGGAAGTTGGTAGATGATGCCTGACAATGATGAATTAACAAATGGCCGCATGTGCAAAGTATTAGGTCGGTGCAAAAGTAATTGTGGTCTTTGCCATTACTTTTGCATCAACCCAATAACTAGAATGGCGGGGGTAAATACTGGATGAAACAGATGAAAGAGGTGAAAGTGGCTTTGCTGGGATGAGGAGGGACAGAACGTGAGGCTGTTGCTTTTCACTATAAACCTTTAATACTATTTGATTTTTTGAAAACTGTAAGCATTTTTTTAAAAGCTTGGGAAAGTTCTTGATGATGGGTGGGACCCCCATCTGTCAGTGTGTAAGATGTGAAACAGCCCTGACGATGTAGCTGGTGCTAGATTCGGGCTTGTATCCAGGGCTGGAATATGCTGTGCAGACCAGGGATGCTTTATGTTCCGGGATAGTCTTTTCTAGATCACTGTGTTAGTCTGCTGGTGCTGCTATACAGAATACCACAAACTGGGTAATTTGTAAAGAACAAATTTATTTCTCACAGTTCTGAAGATTTGGAGGTCCAAGATCAAGACACTGGCATGTGGTGGCTGGTGAAGGCTGTAGCCTCATATGGCAGAAAGGGCAAAAAAGGGAACCAACTCCTTCCAGCCCTTTAAAAGGGTGCTTAATCCCATCCACAAAGGAGGAAACTTACGGCTTAATCATCTTAGTGATTACAGCTTAATCATTAAGGCCCCACATTTAATACTATCACATTGGCAACACCTGAATTTTGGAGGGGACCCCCCCTTCAAACCATAGCATTCCAATCTTAGCCCCCCAAAATTCACTTACTTCTCACAAAATTCATTCATTCCATCATAATTGCCCTCAAAAGCCTTATATCATTCCAACATGAACTTTAAAGTCTAAGTCCAAAGTCTCATCTAAATCATGTCTAAGGGAGACTCACTCACTTTGAGGTGAATTTCATCCTGAGGCAAATTTCTCTCCAGCTATGAGCCTGTGAATTCAAATGAGTCCGTTCTTTTGAATACAATGGGGTGACAGGCACAGGACAAATGTTTCTAGTCCAAAAGGGAGAAACAAGAAAGAAAGGAGTAACAACAGGTCTCAAATAAGTCCAAAACTCAACATTAGATCCTAGGCTTGAGAATACTATTACTGATCCACGTCTCACCTTCTGGACACACTGGGGTGGGTGTTGGGCCCCCAACACTCCAGGCGATACCACCTCCAAGGCTTCCCTGAGTACTGGCCTATTGGGGGCTCTCTGCAGTGGCTCCACCAGAGTGAGAAATCTCTGCTTGGGTCCCGAGATCCAAGACATCCTTGGATCTAGGTGGAGGCGGCCATGCTCCTACAGCTCATACGGTCTGTGTACCTACAGAGTGAGCACCACCTGGATGCCACCAAGGTTTATAACTTGTGCGCTGCACCTGGTCCTGCTTGAGCCACAGCGAGGGTGACTGAGGAATGCCCTGCTGGAATGTGGGGAGCAGAGACCCGAGGTGGCCTCCGGCAGTGATCTCTGAGACCCCACAGGCACCTGAGCCCTTCCCCTGAAACTGTTCTGCCCCAAGGCCCTAACCCTCTGGGCCTGTAACGAGCAGGGCAGCCCCAAACGTCTCCGAAATGCCTTTGGGGCCATGTTCTCATTTTCTTGATGACTAGCACCTGGCTTCCTTCTACACATACTAATCTCCGTCAGTCACATGGCCATACCCATGGTTCTGTCTCCTAAACACACATTTTTATCTTTTACATAGCTAGGCTGAGACTTTTTCAAATATTTACGTTCAGCTTTCCTTTTGATGGTAAATTCTGCCTTCAAATCATTTCTCTTTTCTAATATTTTTCTTTTTTTTTTTGAGACAGAGTCTCGCTCTTGTCACCCAGGCTGGAGTCCAATGAACTCCTGACCTCAGATGATCCGCCTGCCTCGGTCCCCCAAAGTGCTGGGATTACAAGCATGAGCCACTGCACCTGGCCTCTCGAGTTTTTCTAGAAGCAGTTAAGTGAGGCCACACATCATCCTGAACACTTGGCTGCTTCAAGATCTCTTCTGCCAGATATCCTGGGTCATCATTATTCTTAAGTTCTGCCCTCTATAAAGTCCTAGAACACAGACATAATTCAGCTAAGTTCTTTGCCACTTCACAACAAGCATAACCTTTCTTCCAGTTTCCAATACCGTGTTCTTTATTTCTGTCTGAAACTTCATCAGAATTTCCCTTACCATCCATATCTCTATCAACATTCTGTTCATGACCACTTAGGCAATCTCTAAGAAGAACAAGGCTTTCCCTACAGCTCTATTCTTCTTCTGAGACCTCATCAGAATCATCTTTAATGCTCCAGTCATGGCAATACAGGCTTTTTTCAGCATTCACTTCAAAGCTGTTCCAGCTTCTATTCATTATCCAATTCCAAAGCCACACCCACATCTTTATATTTGTTATAACAGATGTTACAAACTTCTCTACAAACAAAGACCGGTTTCTGTCTTAGTCCATGTTGTGCTGATATCACAGAATGTCACAGACTGGGTAATTTATAAAGAATAAAAATGTATTTGTCACTGTTCTGAAAGCTGGGAAGTTCAAGATCAAGGCACCAGCATGTGGTGTCTGTTGAGGGCTGCATCCCCACATGCAGGAGGGCAAAAAGGGAGCCAGCTCCCTCCAGCCAGCCCCTGTGTGAGCGCACCTACTCCTAGTTCAGGAGGGAGAAGCCCTCATGGCCCAGTCCCTTCTTAAAAGTCCTCTTCTCAGCCAGGCGTGTGGCTCACACCTGTAATCCCTGCACTTTGGGAGGCTGAGGTGGGTGGATCACCTGAGGTCAGGAGGTCTAGATTAGCCTGGCCAACATGGTGAAAACCCATCTCTACTAAAAATACAAAAATTAGCCAGATGTGGTGGCAGGTGCCTGTAGTCCCAGCTACTCTGGAGGCTGAGGCAGAACTGCTTGAACCCAAGAGGTGGAGGTTGCAGTGAGTCAAGATCATGCCACTGCATGCCAGCCTGGGCAACAGAGTGAAACTCTGTCTCAAAAAAAAAAAAAAAAAAAAAAGTTCCCTTCTCTTAATGCTATCACCTTGGCAACACCTGGATCTTGGAGGGGACACATTCAAACCATAGCAATCTCCAACTACTGGTATTTTTCTCCCATACCACATATTCTTTAGGTAACCATCCCAGCCAGTGGGAAAAATAATCAATCTACTTCTGAATAAATCTTAGCTACACTCTCATGCTACTGTAAATGGGATAAAAGCAAATCATGCCTGAAATTATTTTGGAATAAGGTGATGTTTGTATTGTTATGCTGATTTTTACAAAATGTGAATCATATTGACCATGCTCATTTGTACTAGACCGCCACACCAAAACTTTTTTTTTTTTGAGACAGAGTTTCACTCTTGTTGCCCAGGCTGGAGTAAAATGGTGTGATCTTGGCTCACTGCAACCTCCACTTCCCGAGTTCAAGTGATTCTCCTGCCTCAGCCTCCCAAGTAGCCAGGATTACAGGCCTGTGCCACCACATTTGGCTAATTTTGTGTTTTTAGCAGAGATAGGGTTTCTCCATGTTGGTCAGGCTGATCTCGAACTCCCAACCTCAGGTGATCCACCCGCCTTGGCCTCCCAAAATGCTGAGATTACAGGCATGAGCCATCACGCCCAGCCCAGAATTCTTTTTAAAATTATTTTCCAATTAGGTGAAAAATGAAGTTGTGCTTTTGTTTGTACATCTCTAATTTCTGGGAGATTTATAATCCGTTTGTGTTATTTTGTGAATCATCTGTTCATGGCATCTGCCCATTCTCCTTGGTCTTTTTCTTATTAATTTGTAAAGACTCTGTAATAGCTATTTACCATACAGCTGCTACAAGCATGGTTCTGATTTGTTGTTTACCTTTTGATGTTCTTGATATTAAAAGATGCTTATATAGCTGAATATTTTTCTTTTCTAGTTTCTTTCCCCCCTTTATGTTTATGCTTTGAAAGGTTTCTCTACTTGAGATCAATAAATATTTACCTATCCTCCTCTTTCCCCACCCTCATCCTTTTACCCACATGTTTAAAGCATTAGACAGTGGAGCCCAGTTTGTCACGTAACTCACTTTTCAGATGAGACTTCAGTGACAAAAATATAAAGGCTTATTTTATGAGAATGTCTTGATCCTTCTTAATGTGGCTTATGATTTGCAATCTCAGGCACGTATTGTGTTTCCTGCCAAAATATGTATTTGAATGCCTTCTTCATTAGCCACCTAACAGCCTTCCCCTCATTTTTTAGGTGTCCTGATGGCAAATTTCAAGGGCCACGCACTCCCCGGGAGTTTCTTCCTGATCATTGGGCTGTGGTGGTCAGTGAAGCACCCTCTGAAGTACTTCAATCACAAGCAGAAGAACAACCCACTGCATTACTATTATCAGCGTGTCGAGATCATTGAAGCCGCAGTCAGGACTTTGTTTTCCATCATTGGTAAGAGCAGGGGTCATTTGGTCCAGAGAATATCATCATCATACCCAGAACCTTTAATTCACTTTCTGAGCCCTGTGAAATGGATGTTTCCACAGGTGGAGGTAACAGGGCAAGAATTTCCAGATGGCCACTAGACTATTTTATCATAACATCCATTGTGTGCAGACAGCTCTCACACCATGGGTCACTGTGAAAAACTATCAAATCAACAAGGACGCAGGTTCAGAAAGTTGCAGAAGCAAAACACCCACTGTATGAAAAATATATGACACAAAGAAAAAAATTAAAATAGATTAGGCTCATGTACATGAGTTGTGATAAAGCAGAAAAATCACCTTTTTTCCTCAATTGTCTCTCCCTCCAGAGCCTTACAGTAGTTAACACCCAAGTCAATGGCTTATCCTCAAGTCTCAAGCGCTTATAGAGAGGGAGTTTATCTAGAAGATTAATAAGTTAGCCAGTGAAAAGAAAAAGCAGCAGAGGGCTGTTGGAGAGGGATTTTCCTTCACCCTGCCCCATTCCAACAAGACTCACCCACTCCCACTGTTCCTTTTCATCCACTCGGCTCCACTGGGGCTCTCCAGGAACAAGCAATGGTGACAGTAACAAGTGTTCTTCCTCAGAACCAGCCCCACTTGTGGGGAATGAAGGTCTAATTCTGTAACTGACCAAACTGCCACTTGTCATCAGTGGCCTGTGGTTTCTTGGAGAGAGTGAAGCAACATCGGTAGCTTCTCTTGGAAGAAGCATCCCTTTACAGAGCTTTGCTGGCCTCATCCTGCTGAATTTCCCCAATCACCAGTCATTCAGTCATCAGAGAGGCCTCCCATGAGAAGTGACAGGGACCTATGGCTTAAATGATCAGGACAGCATCAACCTTGCCTAAATAAAGCTAGGACTATTACAACATTTGGCCCCTTGACTGGGTGAAAATGGCACTTCATTCAAGAGCTCTCTGGCACTTGCACCACATACCAGGCGGGGGAGATACACAGGGGAACCACACAGTGTCCACTCTCGTAGGGCTTCTGTCCTAGTGTCACTGGGACTTTTCCTGCATCATTTCCACAACTCCCTGACCCTTTGTGTGGGAATTCAAAAAGGGTCTGGTGTGAGAAACAAACGTCTAAGGAACAGAGTCCAGAATGTTGTCATGGAGGATTTCTTCTAGGCTTCCTCAAGAACATTTTGGGTACCAGGGATAAAGACGAATCTTTAGCCTTTCAAATCAGGTGATACAAGCAGAAGGGATAAGAACTAAGAGCTATCCTGTGGTGCAGCTTCATCAATTTTCTGGCCCACATCATGGGGCCTGTTCACCCAGTGTTTTGAAACAGAGCTGGGAGGAGCGCGGGGCTTTCAGAGCTGGCTCTGTGCCTGGGAAGATACACAGCTGGAAGCCGCTTCTCTCCCTTGGCATGTACAGGTATCTTCATTACCATTGTGTCTCTGCTCAGATTCTGTTTTCAACCTAATTGTTTCTGTCTGAGATTTCTTTCATTGCTCACTTGGCAGCGAAGCCCAGAGATTACTGTATCAGCCACACTCCAACTTAAATGATGGTGCCTTGCTCATCTCCGCTCCCGGGCAAACCTCCTGGGGATCTGTGTGTGGTTGTGGTCATTGATTCTTCTTCCCTCAACCCCAAACCCCTAAAAACAATGACGGCAAGATGTCTACACAGATTACTCAGCACACACCCTATTTTATACTGAAGTAGCTGCACCTGAGGCAGCAAAGTAGGTCTGCTGACCCTTAGGCCACCTTCACCTCCTCTCTGCTTTGTTCAAGCCTTTGGGTTGTTTCTTGCTCCCATATGTCTTGGAGCTATTCTTCCCTCTAAAACATCCACTCTCGTTTCCCCGCAGGGATCCTGGCAGAGCAGTTTGTTCCGGACGGGCCCCACCTGCACCTCTACCATGAGAACGATTGGATCAAGTTAATGAATTGGCAGCACAGCACCATGTACCTATTTTTTGCAGTGTCAGGAATTGTTGACATGCTCACCTATCTTGTCAGCCACGTTCCTTTCGGGGTGGACAGACTGGTTATGGCTATGGCAGTATTCATAGAAGGTAATTTTATGGAACGGATGGAAAAGAGGAAGGAGAGAGCCTTACAAGTCATATTTATGAAGGATCAGCACAAAAGACCAGAAATGTTACAAATATAATAACCTCCAGAAAATCCACATCTCTGGACTTCCAAAACCTGCATAGGACTTAGTGTTATGCTCTGGATGGGCCAGATGACATACTCCCTAAAGCAGCCCATGAAAGCTTTGAGGCTTGCAGGCAGTTCCCAAAGCCCCTAGTTAACCCTGAAGAGTCCTCCTTGCCTTCCCACTACCCCCAGCAGCCCCTGCTCCCGCATGTGCATATTCCTCGGTGTGGATGTGTGTGCATACACATGCATGGACACACACTGCCCCAGCCGGTTGAATGCCACCACTCAGGACACATCTCTTTGGTTAAGCAAAACAGCATGCCACCCCTCACCCAGGGAGGTACCATCTTGCCTCCATCACAAGTCTCAGGAGACCCACCCACTGCTAGGGGAGTGCTCCCAATATGACTGGCACTGACTGGGGTATGAAAATGCATTTTGTCGGCCAGGTGTGATGGCTCATGTCTGTAATCCCAGCACTTTGGGAGGCTGAGGCAGGCAGATCACCTGAGGTCAGGAGTTCAAGAAAATGCATTTTGTCATCTAACAACCTCACTTCCATACCTCAGCAAGAGTTGAAAAAGGTTGAGGGCAAAACTGAATTTCAAGTACACACACACACAGTCTGTTACAAATCAGCAACATACTTCAGCCAGCCCATCCTGTACTAACCCCACCATGGGCTCCATAGAGATTTTAAAAGACACATCCCTTGCTGCTTTATACTCCTAAAATACTCAAGGAATACACTTACTCAAATCTGTTTGCTGCCTGTAACGTTACGTAAATTAACTTCCTAAATGCTGACGAATCTAGCTGAGACAGGTGTAGGAAGAAACTTCGGTAATGGGGAAAGCCATAGCCCTGACGGCTGCCATGTGGTTTGTGGCAGGTTTCCTCTTCTACTACCACGTCCATAACCGGCCTCCGCTGGACCAACACATCCACTCACTCCTGCTGTATGCTCTGTTTGGAGGGTGTGTCAGTATCTCCCTAGAAGTGATCTTCCGGGACCACATTGTGCTGGAACTTTTCCGAACCAGTCTCATCATTCTTCAAGGAACCTGGTTCTGGCAGGTGATTTTCCACAGGCCCCTTGTTGGTCTGGATGGAGGAGCCCCACCGAGCACATCCAAGAGCCCTGACGAAAATATGGGGTCTGAAAAATGCAGCACTGATGTGCCATGCAAACAAGTTTAGATGACCCTTTTCCCCTATGCCCACCCTTCGACCTCTAGTTTTATCCAATCAATATCCAGCAGATGTATTAGCAATCCAACATCTAGAGCATGCGCAGTGAGGTTCAGCTGTCCTCCCCAGAGGATGGACTGATGCCTTTCGCAGGCTCTGCTTGCTAAACTGGACACTGGAAATATGGGCCCTGAAGTTGTTTTTTTGTTGTGTTTTGAGACAGAGTCTCACTCTGCCACCCAGGCTAGAGTGCAGTGGCACAATCTCAGCTCACTGCAACCTCCATCTCCCAGGTTCAAGCGATTCTCATGCTTCAGCCTCCTGAGTAGCTGGGGTTACAGGTGCCCGCCACCACACCTGGCTAAGTTTTGTACTTTCAGTAGAGACGGGGATTTGCCACATTGGCCAGGCTGGTCTCAAACTCCTGACCTAAAGTGATGCACCCACCTCGGCCTCCCAAAGTGCTGGGATTATAGGCATGAGCCACTGCACCTGGCCTTGTTTTTAAGTAAGCCTATGCTAAAACCAAAATTAACTTAGAGCCATTTTCCTATGTGAAAAGGCCTTTCTATGCTAACAAAGCGTGGGAACTGAGGCAATGGTAACATATGGGCAACTTTGGTGGCCACAGGAGGATGGCTCGGTTGCTTCTCAGGACAACCAATCCTAAAACCAACTTCTCTGTGTAATCTCCCAGATTGGGTTTGTGCTGTTTCCACCTTTTGGAACACCCGAATGGGACCAGAAGGATGAGGCCAACCTCATGTTCATCACCATGTGCTTCTGCTGGCACTACTTGGCTGCCCTCAGCATCGTGGCCATCAACTATTCTCTTGTTTACTGGTATGTCTGAGACTTCAGGGAAGCTTTTCCTCCTAACCCTAAGCAGGACTGATGTGATTACCTTGCACCGTCCGATTAGTGCCAACTATATCCCAGATCCTGTGCAAGGTATTCTCACGCAGGGAAGGTATCACTACCCTTATTTGCAAACAAGGGGAATGAGGCTTTTCAAAGTTAAATGACCTGTCACAGTAATCTGAGGGACCCAGGTTTCAAATGCAGGTCTCAGATTTTAAGCCTACGGTGTGGTGGGGAAAACTACTGGATGGGACACCCTGCTGTAACAGGTTCATTTTGGGCCCATCATCTTATTTTGGGACCTGCCCTGCCTGCTTCTTAAAGATGATGTGACAATCAAAAAATAAAGCAGAGCAGAATGTTAAGACAAACTGCCCTCTACCCCTCACTAAAGTGCTCTTTAGAGGTGTACAGATCATAATAGCTATGGACTCCTAGGTACTTGCTGTGGCCCAGGCCCAGTGGAAAGCAGCTACAATCTATTATTCCATTTAATCTTCACTGCTTTATGAAGTATGTGCCATTATTTTTTTACAGATGAAGACACGGCTTCAAAAAGCTGAGTAACTTGACCAAGGTCACCCCACTAATACATGGCAGAGCCTCTCAGTGCAAGGGTGACTTTTAGCAAATGTTATTACCAGTTCTATTTGCTGTTCAGCTGCCCCTACCTTTTCTTCTAGGTCATTTCTCTAGATCCCAAGCAGATTATTAGGTTGGTACAAAAGTAATTGCAGTTTTTGCCAGTATTTCATCCAGAAAGAGTCCCACACAGACCAAAGAGAAGGGAGCTCAAGTCATTTTCTTTTAGTTCTGCTGCCCAGCCACTGAAACAGCAAACCAAGAGAGGCAGACCTTTGCCTCCATTGACATTCAGTGGTTTCCACCATCAGTCCCTTTATCTACTGATGAGTATTTTCCAAGAAGTCTGGTTTATAGACGTAATCACAGTATTTGATAAAAATATAAAGAAAATACTTTAAGAACCAGTAGATGCCTTCACATCCTTGAGTACTGGATTAAGGGAATCTCTGGCTAATGGGCTTTTGTTTCTCTGTTCAAGCCTTTTGACTCGGATGAAGAGGCACGGAGGAGGAGAAATCATTGGAATTCAGAAGCTGAATTCAGATCACACTTACCAGACTGCCCTCCTGAGTGGCTCAGATGAGGAATGAGCCGGCATGTGGAGGGCGCAGACGTCCCACTGAACAGCTGGAGCAAATGGAGTTTATCCCCTCCACCTAATGCCTGCTGTGGTCTGATTTTAAGAGTCTATGTATTTGCACTCCTCATTCAACACAAGGCTGAAGGTTCTAAAACAGGAAATCAGGTCTATAGCATCCTATGTATCCTGCAGTTAGGATTTTAAAACATAATTTAAAGTCTATGTTGGTACAGTACCCTTCGTAAAGAAAAATGAAGTAATGCCTCTGAGCAGCAGGCCTTTGTGTCTCAGTGTAAAGAGAAATCAAGAGACGCTAACAACCGAAGTGGCCCTATGGCTGATGAATCCAGGATATGAGCCCAGCAGGACAACTTGCTGCTTTTGGTAACTTACCCCTTTTTCTCAAGAAAGCAGGTACTTTCTTATCAGAAATATGTTAGAATATGTAAAAAAGTGACAGTGCCTTTAGAGTTGCAATTGTAACTTACACATTTTTTATAAGTAAAATAATTCACAAGCTTTGGTATTTAAAAACTATTACTTATTAAACATATCATAACTGAGCCAGGCATGGTGGCTCATGCCTGTAATCCTAGCACTTTAGGAGGCTGAGGCGGGTGAGTTACCTGAGGTCGGGAGTTCAAGACAGCCTGACCAACATGGTGAAACGCTGTCTCTACTAAAAAGACAAAAATTAGCTAGGCATGGTGGTGCATGCCTGTAGTCCCAGCTACTCAGGAGGCTAAAGCAGGAGAAGCACTTGAACCTGCGAGGCAGAGGTTGCAGTGAGCCGAGATCGTGCCATTGCACTCCTGCCTGGGCAACAAGAGCAAAACTCAGGAAAAAAAAAAATCATAACTAATCATACCAGAGTACTGCAATACTTCACTGTTTATAAGTGACAAAATTAGGCCAAAGGTGATTTATTTTTTTTCAACTCCTGCCCTCCCTCCAAAAGTGATTTTAAATCAGGAAGCTAGTTACTGGCTCCACTAACAGCTGGAGCCCTGATATTCTGATTCCTCAAAGTCACCCTAATACAAGATCTGATAGAAAAGCTGTATAATGAGGTAGAAAAATGTCGGGTATGGAAGGCCTTCAATTTTAATATAGCTGAAATCAAAGGACACGAATTCTGAATTAGTAATGTGAAGTCTTGATACCATAATTTTGTTTCTGGATCTGTTCTTTTTTAAAAACTTCCTTCAGCAAATATTTATTAAACATCCACTTTGCAACAGCACTGACATGGCTATAAGGACTCCTGAGGTAAGTGTCCAGTAAGGAGTTGAGTCGAACAGGAGCGACATGCTGGTAGTTACATCCACTGTGATGGGTGTTATGAGAGGCAAGTACATCCACCAAGTCCTTTATGTAAGTAAGTAAGTAAGTAAGTAAGTAAATAAATAAATAAATGAGAGGCAAGTACAAACCATGATGAGAAAAAGGAGAGGAGGGAAACGCGGACAGAGTTTGCCCTGTAGAAAAGGCACATCCCACACAGAGTGTAGCGTATTAAAAAATGAAAGCATAGGCCGGGCGCAGCGGCTCACGCCTGTAGTCCCAGCACTTCGGGAGGCAAAGGCAGGTGGATCACGAGGTCAGGAAATCGAGACCATCCTGGCCAACATGGTGAAACCTGTCTCTACTAAAATACAAAAAAAATTAGCCAGGCATGGTGGTGCACACCTGCAGTCCTAGCTACTTGGGAAGCTGAAGCAGAGGAATCGCTTGGACCTGGGAGGCAGAGATTGCAGTGGGCTGAGACTGTGCCCCTGCACTCCAGCCTGGCGACAGAGTGAGACTTCGTCTCAAAAACAACAACAGAAAAAGAACATAATAAGAACACAGAGAACTTAAAAAGATTAAGTTCTACAAACTGATAAAAGTGGGTTGGGACCGGCCGGGCGTGGTGGCTCACGCCTGTAATCTCAGCACTTTGGGAGGCTGAGGCAGGTGGAGCACGAGGTCAGGAGTTCAAGACCAGCCTGACCAACATGGTCAAACCCCGTCTCTACTAAAAATACAAAAAATTAGCCAGACGTGGTGGTGCATACCTGTAATCCCAGCTACTTGAGGCTGAGGCGGGAGAATTGCTTGAACCCAGGAGGCAGAGATTGTGGTGAGCTGAGATCACACCATTGCACTCCAGCCTGGGCAACAAGAGCAAAACTCCGTCTCAAAAATAAAAAGATTTTAAAATTAAAAAAAAAAAAGTGGGTTAGGACCAAGTTGAAGGGCCTTAGAGACCAAATAATACTTTCCATGTACATAGGATTTTTCAGATTCTGACGTGTCCTATCTCATTTGGTTCTCACAACCACTTACAATGTGTGAGAGCATAAGATCCTTCAGAAAAGCTGGCTGGCCTAAGGCCACACAGATGCCACATGGCAAAGCCAGTCTTCAGTGTGAATCCAAAGCTTGGCGTCTCTCACTGTTCCACCCTGCTATGTCACGCAAATCCACGAGAGAATTTACATGAAGCACTGCATGCACTTTGGAAAAAATGCTATACTTAGAAGGTAACCTCGCAGAGTTAGCCAGCCTTTCAGAGTAGAAGTCACCACTCAGGGACTAAAAATGAGCTGGTAAAAACACTAACTCAGTTCTCAGAGAACTCCTGGGTCCATTTTCAGGACCCCCCCTTGGTTGGCCAGTGGAGAAGAAACACAAACATTCGGACCTATTATTGGCAATCAATTTAAAATGTGTTATTTCCTTAGGGACTGGAGGTGGGCAGAAGGACCTATTCAGTTTTACTTTCAAAGGAAAGATCCATACTTGAGGTTTTTTTACATGTACAGTATTTTAAGGAAATGTAGTTATTTTCTCCAGAGTGAGGGGTTGAGGTGTGAAACAGATATAAAATATTAAAATGTATTTATACACCCTTCACACGGCAAGGCTTGTGATGCCTTCAGGGAAGTTATTAACCCTATCAAACATCGTTAGATGTGGGTATTAAAGTATAAACTGATTACAGTACTGTTTTCCACATCCCGTCTTTGATGTATTTTCTGAATAATTTTACCAATCTCTGTCAACCAGAGGCTCAGCGGCTGCAGCCAAGAGTCCTTTTGGAATTGGTCCCTACAAAACATTCTCCATGGCCAGGTGCAGTGGCTCACGCCTGTAATCCCAGCACTTTGGGAGGCTGAAGCAGGCAGATCACCTAAGGTGAGGAGTTGGAAAACAGCCTGGCCAACGTGGTGAAACCCCATCTCTACCAAAAATACAAAAATAAGCAGAGCATGGTGGCACGTGCCTGTGATCCCAACTATTCGAGAGGCCGAGGCAGGAGAATCGCTTGAGCCCATAAGGTGGAGGTTGCAGTGAGCTGAGATCTCACCACTGCACTCCAGCCTCAGCCACAGAGTGAGACTCCACCTCAAAAACAAAACACTTACCATAGTTGCGCCATTCATCTGTCAGAAACCTGAAGCCAGCATATGAAGGAAGCAGGTGTGGCACATCTCCTGGGGCTGTCACCTTAAACAGCTCCAGTAGGGAGTTTCCATTCTATGCTATTGCTATTCCATCCACAGACTGGATAGTGCCAAAGCTGCACTTCCTGAGGAGTCAGCTCCCACTGGCATCCTGAAGCAACCCGAACTTTAAACTCACTCCCTGCTCTCCAGAATGCACACGTCTGCAGGCACAAAGATGACAAGCAGAGTCAGGTGGCCTGAGCACACAGGAATGTGGGCAGGGCTGGGGCTGAATGCCAGAGCTACTTTTATGAAATTCCTTAAGTAAATTCAGAAGGGATTTGTTTGTAGCTGGCAATAAATACCTAAGAGAGGATCTCTAGAATTTGTACCTTTTTTTTCCATTTAAAAACTGTCACATGGCTTTCTAAGTGAAATGTAACTCTTCAAAATAACAAAGACAAGTATCAAAGAATTATCAAATGCAGACACTCACCTTTACTCCGGTGGAAAGACCCATTTCCCCACACTGCACCCTACCTCTCCCCACTGCCAGCCTCATCTGGTGCCAGTCTACTTGCCCATCACAACCTCAACCTGGGAGGCCCATTTGCCTCTGCTCTCTGCAATGCAGGATTCCCACCTCCTAAGACTGGATTGCCTCTAGGCTCGCCAGGATACAACACAAGCATCCTGCCCAGAGGAAGGCAACAAAAAGGGACTTGACTTAGAATCAGAAGATGGCTTCTAACTTCAGCTCAGACTCCTGTCTTCCCATGGTTAAAAGGGGAATGATGACACTGATTTTACAGAATTGCTCTAAGAATTAAACGAAATGCCTGTGAAACAGCTGTGGAGCCAGCAAGCCTCCCAGACCCTCCACTTCTCCACAACCCGCCTAACCACCCGACATCTAAGTTAGGCTGCTTCCATCCCACACCCACCGGCTCTAGCTCTACTTCTTCACCCAGAACCCACAAAAGAGCTTCAATACACTCCAAAAATTAAAGATACATTTTTAATAATTTGGGCACTTTCAAGAGAGACAGGGAAGCCCTACCACCTCAGAAAGCCTTTACCACCCACTGCTGCCCCAAAGCAAGAGAAGTATATATTGTTGACAACCAGTGCTTGAATTACTTACTACATTTTAAAATATCGTCCCAAGGTCTCCCTGTAGCTGACAGTGGTTGAGAAACGTGAAGCAGCCAGGATTAAATGACCTGCAAATCTAGACTGACTTCTTTTGGGGCTGGTACTGCCAGGCAGGCAGATGCCCATCCCTTGCAACCCCACTGTTCTCCACCACCTTGACTATGGAGCAAGGGTCAAAAACCTTTTTCTTAACAGGCCATATAAGAAATAGTTTAGGCTTCAGGGCCAGCCAGTCTCTATGTCAATTACTCAATTCTGCCTTTGAATCTGAAAGCAGCCGCACAGATGATACAAACACAAATGGATCTGGGCTGTGTTCCAATAAAACTTTTATTTACAAAAACAAATGGCCAGCCCCAAGAGCCTGGTTTGCAACTCTTGCTCTGGAGCAGAGCAGAATGTATACTCTCTGAACTGCAAAAAAGTTTGTACCGCAAAAGCAGCACCTCTGCAGTCATTCCCCTCCTCTCTGTCCACTGGCTCTGGACTTCCACGTGAACAGGTTTGCCAAGAAGGACAAAGTGGGCAGGTGAAGCTGGGAGGGGCCACAACCAAGATCCCAACACCCCCCATCTTTAACAGGCAGAGCAAAGCAAATCCCATTTCAGGGGACCCACTCTACCTTGCTGCCTACTGTGTCTTCCCACCTTACAGCCTCTTGATTACTACGCAGTTACCAAGTTGGCCACCAACTTACTAAGATTCTTGCCATTCTCTCATTCTAGTCAAAAGAATAAGTCATCAGTTTAGTGGAGGGGGCAGCTAAAGCCCAACTTTCTATTTGATAAAGATGTACGACAGGTTCTTTAAAAAAATAAACTACGTAAAGTTTTCTGGACACGAAACTCCTATCCAGACCACTAGTCATGGAGAAGACCAGAAGCCAAAAAGTACAATCCTCATGGAGAACCGGCTTATTCGTTGTCTGTGCACTCTGTGACTGGTAAGCCTTCCCTGGGGGTCTTACTCTCAGAACTCTGGCATGTATGACATAACTGGTACCTCCTGCAATTCCAACAGAACATTCCCCTGGATTGGTAGAGAGCAGACCTTGGAACCCTGGAGTGAACCTTCCTCAGCGTGTTCCACTATGGCACGTGGCACAGAACCCAGACCACTGTTGCCATCATCCCCCGCCTGGCTGCCTTCAACAGGCAAGCTTGAAAGAATGATGCAACCTCCCTGCTCCCTTCTCAGCCAGGACAGACCAGGCATGGTCTTGCATGGAAGCCAGACTCTCTCATAATCACTGTTGCTCAGGTGCCTGTTTAGGAGATGGAGCTGTAGTCACAACAACAGTGGAGACTGCTTTGGAGGAGCCAGAAGCTGTTCCCTGTTGGAGATGGGATGCAGGGACAGTCTGGATGCGCACCTGTTTGCAAAGAGAGAAGGTCAGGTCAGTGGACTACAAGTGGGTTTACCAGTTAAAAACAGCAGTGGAGTCAGAGAGGAGCCCGATATGGCCAAGAATTTTCCCTGGGCCTTACCTGTGTGGCCTGACCTTGCTGCTGAAGCTGCTGCAACTGCTGAGCAGTGAGGAAACTAACAGGCTTATTGCCAGCAATGAGCTTAGTGCCCGCTGGCATAGTTGTGAGGATGATGTTGCGGCCCAACCCACTGAGGCTGTGGAGGGAAAGCAGGAATGAGGTATAAGGATATCAGCGGGTATTCTCCAGCCAAGATTTAAGCTATGCATTGAAGGACAACAGAGAAGTCTGTGCCAGTAAAATCCCAGCATTTCAGACTGAAATGGAAACCAACTGCTGAGACCACCTTTCTTCCAGCTTCTCCACTTCCCATGGCAGGAGAAGACAGTAATCCCAGAAGCCACCAGTGCTCTGGATAAAAGGTGACTTTTGGATAAAACAGCCCCTAGCTCCTGGCCCTGACCGGCAGGAATAATGGACAGGGCCCCAGAGAGGTATGTATTTCTGCAAGAAACTCTCCCAGTAATAGCTACATCTCACAAGCCGCCCTGAGACAGCCAGACTGATTTCAGTGTGCCCTTTATCCCTGTTTAAATCAAGACCACAGGTCACCTTCATTCCCTGAACTGTCTGGGTTCAGAGCTCAAATGTCAAAGGGAGGCTGTCCTCACACCTACCTGAGCCCCATCCCAGCACTTCCCACTCACTTTTCTCTCCAGTACATACATGCTGCTTTATTTCTCTCTCCTTTATAATGTATGCTTGGAGAACAGCATGGATTTTTATCTGCTTTAATCACTGCACCTAAAACAATACTAGGTGCTCAAAAAATACTGTTGATGAGCACAGCAAAGGAGAGGTGTCAAAGGAGGACTCCAGAAAGACCAGCCACTTTGCCATTTGGTGACAAGGACTGGTAAGCCCTGCCTGCCACCTCCACCCCCAAACTGGTTCCTTCACCACGACACAGTACTTACTTGGCTCCAAGGTTGCCTTTGATGATGGGGGCTGTGACCACGCTCTTGCCCTTCATTGGCTGACTGATCACAGAGAGGGGAACTGTGATCCGTGTAGGCAACTTCCCCTAGAAAGAAAAAGCAGTCAGGTTTTTTAAGACAGGAGGAAAGGAAAACCAGCAAGTGTCACCTCCAAGGTGTCAGGAACCAAGGAGCAAGCACTACAGATGCTGTCATCCCCAGTACCCACCAGAGTCTCAAGCTCCTGAGGTTTGGGCCCAGAGAGCCCTAACGAAACTACTTACATACCATAGTCAGGTGAAATCTGATCTTTTATCATCCTCTTTCATGCTACCAAAACAGCAGCAACCCTAACTATCTGCATCTAAATCACAAAGGTAGGTGTGTGCTCACTTCAGCACAGTCCTAGATTCTGAGTTCCTTAGAGGACAGAGGCTTATCTCCATATCCCTCAGTACATGGCACAGTACTGGGCACACAATCACTATTTGGTGAAATAAATTTGAGGAAGGACAGAGGAGCTCAAGAGTTAATACTGAGAGCGCACAACTACTCACTGGAGTGCAGGGCCACTGGTGGGGAACAAGCAACAGGGCGTGCTAGATTAGAGAGAGGTCACGCTCTCTGGTGCTTTCCATTTCTCCCAGAGATAAGAAAGGTTAGCTAGGGGACACTAATAATAAACTCAATCAAGTGAAAAGTCCAACTCTCAAGCTAATAAAGCCTCAGAAGAATTTTTTTTAGAAACCGAGAAGGCCTAGAGGGCCTTCGGGATGGGACGTCAGGATGGTTAAGATAGGTCACTGCATTACCTGTTTTCAGACTGCCTTGGTTTTAATGCTTGACTGATAATAAAATTTATATGAAGTAAAATCTTATGTACATTAAATCTGAGTTTTGAAAAACAACTGAAGAGGGCTGGCTGACAGCATGCTGGGAGAGGGCATCGGCATTCCGCAGAGGCAGGCTAACTAGAGACGGCAATCAACTGCAAAACTGCCCTGCAGGTCCCCGCGCCCACCTCCACGGGCTCACTCACAGCCTGGAGCCTGCTAAAAAGCATGCAAAGAGGGGTGACAGGCAACAGAGTACCTTGAGATAGTACCTCCAGATACATTTACGGTTTTTTTCTTCCTCAAAATGCCTTTGTTGCTTAAAAGATCTCAAACCACTACACCGACTAGAGTAATCCCTTCAGAAACTATCTAAAAAGCTGAGTGGGGCCAGGCGCAGTGGTTCATGCCTGTAATCCCAGCACTTTGGGAGGCCAAGGCGGGTGGATCATGAGGTTAAGAAACTGAAACCCTGTCTCTACTAAAAATACAAAAATTAGTGGGATGTGGTGCTCGCCTGCAGTCCCAGCTACTCGGGAGGCTAAGGCAGGAGAATTGCTTGGACCCAGGAGGCAGGGGTTCCAGTGAGCTGAAATCATGCCCCTGAACTCCAGCCTGGTGACAGAGCAAGACTCCATCTCAAAAAAAAAAAAAAAAAACAAGCTGACTTGACAGGGGGAAAAAAGCACCACCAATACTTCCTGCCCCACCAATTGCTCTCCAGTTGCATCTACCCAGGTTGATTATAACAGGACAGAAGACACTTGATAGGACCTTCCTATGTTAGAGGGATTCAACACAAACAGAAGTGGATCAAGTTAAGTGCAGTTTCCCCGCTTCCTTATTTCAACTTCTATGACATAGAAACCTAAGTAACTATTTTTTTTTTTTTTTTTTTGAGATGAAGTCTCACTCTGCCACCCAGGCTGGAACGATCTCAGCTGACTGCAACTTCTGCCTCCTGGGTTCAAGCGGTTCTCCTGCCTTAGCCTCCTGAGTAGCTGGATTACAGGTGCCTGCCAACATGCCCGGCTAATTTTTGCATTTTTGGTAGAGACAGGGTTTCACCATGTTGGCCAGGCTGGTCTTGAACTCCTGACCTGGTAATGTGTCCCCCCGCCCCCCAGTCTCCCAAAGTGCTGGAATTACAGGTGTGAGCCACTGCACCCAACCAACTACTTCTTTTTTAACCACACTTTGTTGGGGTTCTCTGTTTTGGGTGTTCATTTGACTTATGTTTACATTCTTCTTCATTGCTCTGGCTTTTATTCCAATTTATGAAGGTTTCCCTAAATAGCTTGCTAAGTAAAGCGAAACTGTATTTTATACTGTCTATACACGCCCCTCTTCTGAACAGTACTCCTTACCAAGAGGTTAAAGAATAAACCCACATGCATCCACAAACACCTGTGTGGATATGTGGATTTGATTTATGATAATGTAGACTTTCAAGCTAGTGGGGGAAACAATAGTTATTTCGGCGAATTTGGAAACTAGGAAACGAGATTTCTACTTCATCCTATTCACAAAGATATATTTCAAATGCATTCACAAATAGTTTTTTTTTTAACTCAAGATATTTTATGAAAATAAAGGTTAACATTTTATAACCCTGGGGTAAGGAAGGCAGACACAAAACCTAGAAACCATTAAAGAAAATGCTGATAGATCTAATGAGATGAAGTTATAAATACCTGTAGAGCAAAGGACTCCATATGCAAGGTTAAAAGACAGACTGGAAAAAAATATTTCCTATGTATATAAAGAATTCACATCCACAGATTCTGCAGCTTCTGGATGTTATAAAAAGCTACCTCAAACAATATGAAAATGCCAAATACCGCAAAAGTGGTAAAGATTCACTCACCAGGGAGCGCATGCGAGCCTCCAAATGAATGAATACTCAACTTCACTCACATCGGGGAAATGAAATTACAAAAGAACCCCCTTTTCACCAGTAAGACACGTATGCGAGGGTAAAAAGACATGGTATCAGCACTGGTAAGGTCTAGGGGAAACAGGAGGCTTGCTGATGGGAGCGCATGTGTCTATGGCTCTCAGGCAGCACTACTGGAGTATCGCAGTTCTCCATGTGTGCACCTCCATGGAAGGTGCTAGAACTCTCCACTTCAGAAACATCACGCACGTTCACACATAAGCACAGGAACATTCGCCAGAGTGGCTAATAGTGGAAACGCATCCTTTAGTAAAGCACCTTCTACCAGTTACTATGATACATTAAAAAGACCTCAGTCAGTATGTGCATATAGCCTAGAATGATCATCAAGGCATTTCTAAAAAAATAAATAAAACAAATCGGAGAATATATAAAGTCTCTGCCATGAGTGCTTTTTTAAACTACATGTACATGTATGAAAATGCTCAAGAAAAGGACTAGAAAGATAAATGCCAAACTACCAACAGCAATTAGTGTTCATGTCAGAAGAAACGGAACACGGTCAAGTTTTATTTCCTCTGCACTGTTCTTTACTATTTGAAAAGAATGGGCTGGGCGCAGTGGCTCACACCTGTAATCCCAGCACTCTGGGAGGCTGAGGTGTATGGATCATGAGGTCCGGAGATGGAGACCATCCTGGCCAACATGGTGAAACCCTATCTCTACTAAAATACAAAAAATTAGCGGGCGCAGTGGTGTGCCTGTAATCCTAGCTACTCAGGGGGCTGAGGCAGGGGAATCCCTTGAACTGGGAGGCGAAGGTTGCAGTGAGCTGGCATCGTGCCACTGCACTCCAGCCTAGTGACAGAGCAAGACTCTGTCTCAAAAAAAAAGAATGTATGCATGTACTACACTTTAATAAATTGTGTTTCAAGGGAAAACGAGTCTATCAGTAAATAAATCTATTTGGGATAAATGAGGTGATATAAACAGGGCCTCTAATTTCCCCTCCTAAAAAGCAGTTTCCTAATTTTTAGGGAGTCTCCTGCATGATGGCAGTTAAGAGCCTTGAGTAAGTTTCTTAAAAAGAAGGCCTAAGCTTTAGTGCTAGTTACTCACAGGCTGGGACGTGGACACAACCGTGGTGCTGACAGGAACCTGCCGCACAGTGGGGGCGCCTGTGCCCATGCTGATGGGGGTGCTTGCAGCCCCAGAAGCCACAGCTACAGTCTTGGACACGGCAGCATTCATACTGGACAAGGACACCGCTGAAGTATGGACAGTTCCAGACCCACTGGCTACCGAGGCTCCTTGCTTGGCGTGGGTTGCAACAGTGATGGTCTGGCCTGCTTTGGGAGGCATCACTCCCAGTCCCTGCACGATGCGGATTGTGGCAGCTGGTTTTGCTTCTGAAGAGGCCACTGTGCTTTTTCCCTTCTGGTCAGCCACACTCACACCCAGAGCTGGCATCAAGCGAAAAGCTGAACTTGAGGCTTCTGTTGGCTTGAGGTCAGGAGTCACTTTGACCACAGTGGTACCTGTTGGAGTGGATGAAGGGGCACTGGCTGAACTGGCCTTGGCAGGGCTATCAGCTGCATGGACTGGATTGGAAGTGACGTGTAAGGTGGCAGAGATGCCTTTGCCTGTAGTGTTGCCTCCTGTCCCGAAGAGGTCCTGGGTCAATTTGACTGTGGTAACCTGGGACTTGGCCAATGTGGCCATCATGTCCGGAGTGATTCGCAGAACCGTCTGGCCCTTGGCATCTGTGGTGATGGAAGAGGGTGGCAGACGCAATACATCCTTACCCTGGATGCGGAAGTTAGTGGCTGTGAGTGGAATGCTGTTGCCTGTCTGGGGCTTCACACCAAGCTGCCCAGTGATTGCCACCTGGATGGGGAGAAGAGGCACTGCTGAGGGATTCACAGGCGTAAACCAGTTACAAACTTCTATTAGACCAACTTCCATTTCATGGGTAGATGTTTTGTATCTTTTTAACTTTTTATTTTGCAAACATTCACAGAAGTAAAGAACAGTATAACAAACTTTATGCTCTTTCACCCAGCTTCAAAAATTAATACTTTGTTTTAGCTATCACTCCTCACTGTGGTGGGGGGAGGGGAGGGAGGAATTAGAATTTTAAAGTAAATCCTAGATCTATTATTTTACTGATCAATACCTCTGGAACCATCTATAACCTAGAAAAAGACTTTTGAGACGGAGTCTTGCTATGTCACCTAGGCTGGAGTGCAGTGGTACAATCAGAGCTCACTGCAGCCTCGAACTCCTGGGCCTAAATGTTCTTCTGCCTTAGTCTCCTGAGGAGCTGGGACTATACAGGTGTACCACTAAGCCTGGCTTCCCACCTCCTGAGGCCAATTCCCTCACGTGTAACAGATGCAAGCCTTTTAGTCTTATTCAGGGACTTCCTCTCTCTGTGGTGTGATCAATTTTCTCTCTTCTACTGGACCACGGCCATCAGAATGCAAACATGCTGTAATACTTTCCATTCTAAAAAACAACCAATCCTGGCTAACTCTACACCTCCCTCCACCTAATCCACTCCACATTCAACTTCAGTTCTCTGCTCTTCAGAAGCAAAATTCTTCTAAAAATTACCTATATAGTCACCCCTTGGTATGTGTGAGGGATGCCCCCAGGTAGACACTAACATCCACAGATGGTCAAGCCCTTTTACAAAGTGCACTATCCCCAAATAACCTACAAACAAGCTCCCGTGTAGTTAAAATCATCTCTAGATTACTCACAATATCTAATACATTGTAATTCCTGTGTAAACAGCTTCTATACTGTACTGGTTTTTTTAACCTGTATTGCTATTTTTTATTAGGGTTTTATTTCCAAACACTTAATCCACAGTTAGCTAATATGAGAATGTGGAACCCACGGGTAAAGAGGCCAACTGTACTCACTGTCTCCACTTCCTTGCCTTAGCTTCTGTCCTTTTTTTTTTTTTTGAGACAGAGTTTCACTCCTGTTGCCCAGGCTAAAGTGCAATGGCACGATCTCAACTCACTGCAACCTCTGTCTCCTGCGTTCAAGTGATTCTCTGCCTCAACCTCCCAAGTAGCTGGGATTACAGGCATGCACCACCACGCCTGGCTAATTTTGTATTTTTAGTAGATATGGCGTTTCTCCATGTTGGTCAGGCGGTCTCGAACTCCTGACCTCAGGTGATCTGCCTGCCTCGACCTCTCATTGCTGGCATTACAGGAGTGAGCCATGCACCCAGCTTACCTTCTCTTTTGAACCCATTTCCCAAAAGTCACAATCCACTGGCTCAGTCAAGCTCACGCATCATCCTGATCCACCGAGTCTCCTCTCACGCTGCCATTACATCTCAGGTGCTGCTCCCTCCTTCCCAACCACACTTTTCTCTGTCTTGCAGTCTCCACATCTCAATTTTCTCCTACTTCAGTAAATGATGCTACCATCTAACCAGGCACCCAAGCCAAAGCCATGGATGGGGTAAATTTCAGCTTCCTCCTCTCAGACCCCTACTCAAGCCACCAGTAAACTCCACTGGCTCTCCCTTCAACCACGTCCAGACCCCACCATACCATTCCCCTCTACCTCCGATGAACGGTCACTCCAATCTACGCCAGCCTTACCTCTCACCTGGATGACTGCCACTACTTCCTACATGGGTTTCCCATTTCCATTCTTGTCCCCCACTGTTCATTCTAACCAGCAGCTGGATGTTTCTTTAAATGCAAACTAGATCAAGTCACCCTTGCTCACTATCTCCCAGTGGCTCCCCTCACATTTAAATTAGCCTCAACGTCCCACATAATCTAACCACTGACGACCTCTCCCATTCTCATCTTCTAACACCCTCACACTTACTCACAGCACTTCAGCCACAATGACTTTCCTCTCGTTCCTCAATCATATTCCTGACACAAAACATCTGCACTTGCCATCCCTAGGCCTGGAATGTTTTATCTCCCATCATCACTACATGGCACGCTCTCATTTCATTCATCTCTTTGAAATGTCATCTCCCCAGAGAGGCCTTCTCCAATCACTCCAGGTAAAATAACACACTGCTACTGGTCTCCACCCCTTAGCCTGTCTATATATTTGCATAGCATTTCATACTATCTGATACTGAGGTACTTGTCTCTTAGCTCTATGAAAATATGAGTTCCATGAGGGCAAGGACTTCTTAAGTCTGTTTAATATACCACTAAATCCCCAATACTTAGGATAGTGTCTGGCTTAATGTTTGCTTTATCATTATGTGGTTCCATTTAAAAAAAAAATGTTGCTTTATGAGGTTCCATTTTTTCATCTGTACATAAGAGTGCCTACCCCATAGAGCTAGTAAGATGAGACTATTTAACAGGCATAAAATGCGTAACGCGATGCAGGTGCACAGGAGGCACTCCTATCAGTATTAGTTGCTATACTGCTTAACAATTCTTTGAAGTTCAATAATTATTCTTTTATATTCACAATCAAGAAAGTACAAGCATATTCTACTTTTATGAGTGGTCAACTGAGAAGCCAATAAAATACGGCCATGGGAATTTAACTAAATTCATGGATAGTCTACTCTAAATCCAGAAACTCAACCACTAAATGCTGAATTAAATGGAAATAAACAGAAGAAATCTCTTCAGCATCTGTGAAGGCTGCGCTACCTTTGGTGGGAACTCATGCCTAAGCACCTATAGGCTGCAAGTCAAAGACGACAAATCTTCCCATGAGTACGCAGTCTGGCCAAGAACCTCCAGCTCTAGTGGTCCCTGCTCCAGGACAAAGGACTGAGATCCACCTGGAAAGAGCCCCACCTACCTGCTTGATGATGTTCTGTCCTGCGACATTTTGAATGACGGCAGCTGTAGAGGCACTGGGAGCAGAGGTCCCAGGAGAACTCGTGGCCGGCTTACTCACAGGGCTGGCTGTGGCAGGGACACTTGTTACCGTGAGCCCGGTCTGCCCAGGTCCAGGCCGCTGCACAGTGGCTGCTGCAGTCTGTGCTTTGACTGGCACAGTGGCCATTACTGTCTGGGTCAGGGCATGAGGCCGAGAGCTTAATTAGACACTAAGATGCAGACCAGTATTCTAAGCACAGTCGCCCACATCACCCCCAGGAAGCATTCCTCTCCAAGTGCTTCTAATCCCACAGTACTTAAGGCACACCACTCTCTAAAATGGACACTGTATACAACATCTAAATTTTCAGAATGCTTTTACATTTAACATCTCATTTTATTCCTACATACTGAGGACAAATACTATTTTACCCCTTTTATAGCAAAGGAAACTGAGACAAAGAAAATACAAGTCTTCTCTCAACTCACACAACTAGTCTGTGTGGCGGCTAAGACTAGAGGCACACAGAAGGAGCCTGAGATGTAGACTCACAAGGTCCGCATTTACAACCCACCTCTACCAAGATCCTGAGGTTAGGGTCCTGAGGAAATGACTCAGCTGCTCTGAAGATCTGATTCCCAACACATAAACACACTCTCTAAAAATGCTTACACAGCTTTGAACATTAAGTGGCTTGTTCTGATGAATGTCATCACCAGTAGCAATAATCTACAGCTCCCCAGTACATAGCCAGACTCTGCCCATTTGACACATCAGCCCACCTCTCTGTCTGCCATCCCTGCTTCCCTATGGCCACAGCTTCCCTGTTTACCTGGGGCACTACTTTGGTCTGTGTGGCAGTGGCTGGAACGCGGATCTGCGGTCCTGCTGGCATCTGTGGCAGTGTCTGTGCTGGCCCTGCCGACTGCTGAGGAACAGCAGGAAGGCTAGGCTGGGCCACCACTCGCACCTGGGAGAGTCCGGCAGAGCCAGAGTGGCTCACGACCCGGGCAGCAGCCTGAGAACTGGGTGTAGTCTGGCTGGAAGCTGGGGAAAGCATTGTTCCCAGATGTGGCATTGTTGGTGAAGACACTAGAAGAACACTATGAGGAACATCGGGGAAAGACAAAAAACAAAAATTTAGTACCTGCATACAGAAGGATTCTAGAAGGAAAAAGCTGGAGAAGAAAAGGAGGAGCTTACCCTGAGCTAGACTTGGCTGGTTCTGAGACTGTGGTAGGGCCGCTTTTGTTCACCGCCGATACAGGTGGAGGGGAGATGGGAGTGGCAGGCAATGCCGGTGTGGTGGGGGTTACAGGTGTGACTGGGGTGGGTGGCATACTGGAGTCACTGAGGCTCATCTGGCTCTGCTCAGAAGGGCCACCGCTAAGGACTTTTATGGAGCTCTCCTTGCTACTGGACTTCTACAATGGAAGACCAAGAAAATTCACCTGCAGGTGTCGTGAAGATCCCCCTAAAGGAAGGGACTCCCCTGTAGCTCCTGATGCCAGGAGTGAAAGCTGACCAGCTACTCTTAGTTGCCTCCATCCAGAATCCCTAAGGCAGACGCTCTCCTGAGGTCACTTACCACCTTGGATGGGGGCTTCGGTTTTTGCTGAAGGGCTTTTCTGGCTTTAGCTGCAGCTGCTTGTGCTTGGTGAATCCGCTCTGTGAACAAGATGGGTAAGCTTCAGGCAGTTTAACCTTAGCAAACTAAAAAGAGGGGCTTTGTTAAAAACCAACACCTTGCTGGTGGACTGAATCCTGCCTCTACAATCCTGTCCTACCTAGATGCCAATGAAGAGAATAATGGAATTGGGGCAGAAAGTCAAAAAAGTATCCCCAGTCTAGTTGGACACAGTGCCCAGAGGCCTCACACACCAAACTCTTCTTCGCTCCGGTCACGATGCAGGTAGATCCACAGCTTTCGTCCAATGTCATATTTCACACAAGGATCTTTTTCATAATGCAGCCGATCCAGTGCACCACTCACTACCGTATTTACCTACAAATCAGACAGAGGGAAATAAGAAAAAAGTCAAGCTCAGAGAATTTAAAGTTATTTGGACTTTAGAAAAAAAAAAAGTCATTAGATCTAAATCACAGCTGATACACAGATCCTATCTCAGCCTAGCTGCGTATTACCAATAGATCACCAAATTGTTTGCCAAAACAATAAATGCTGTAAGACTATGGAGATATTGATCTATTTTTACTGTAAGGATAGTGTGAAGTAAGTAAGTGACCAGCGGCCCTTTATCATAAGCTAAAAGAAAGCCTAGAGCCAAAATTTGTGTTTCACTAACAGCATGGGTTTTGATCACTATGCATTTTTCAAAATATCTTTTCTCACTTCATTCAGATTTTTTAAAAGTTGTTATATTTTACATTTCCTAATAAGTTTTCTCAAATCCATTCTGAAACAAAGCAAAAGTAATCTCCTCTCCATCCTACCTGAGTGCTTGTAACATCTGGTGCAAGAAACTGGGAATCCTTAAGCAGTTCACAGATCTCTGCCCGTGTACCTTCTCCATTAGGCAGTCGAGCCGCAGCGTCCCGAACTGATGACATGAGAACACACACAGTCCACTAGTCAGGCAGGGTTCCTACAGAGGTACAACCTTCCCGACCAGCTTCGGTGGGCAAAGCTCCCTGAGATTCCTGTTCTACCTTTACTGACTCCAGATAGGTGCACTCTGCCCTCTAGCGGCTGGCAGCTCACCCACTGGAGTTTTGTATACACTTTTTTTGAGACAGTTTCACCCGTCCCCCAGGCTGAAGTGCAAGGGCATGATCTCAGCTCACTGCAACCTCCACCTCCCAGGTTCAAGTGATTCTCCTGCCTCAGCCTCCCGAGCAGCTGAGACTACAGCCATGCACCACCATGTCCGGCTAATTTTTGTATTTTTAGTAGAGACAGGGTTTCACCATGTTGACCAGGCTGGTCTTGAACTCCTGAGCTCAGGTGATCCACCTGTGTTGGCCTCCCAAAATGCTGGGATTACATACGTGAGTCACCGTGCCCAGCCCCTTTAAGAGTCACTTTTAGGTGACACCTTAGAATTCAGAGGGACTGTGAATTCAGGTGGGAAGCAAAATTACATCTTTAACTGAAACTAAGCATTTCCTTCAACTATGAACAAAGGGAACAAATCACATATTGGCAGTGCTGTGATGTTTAATAGAAATCAGACATTTTCATATACAGCTACTGCAGACAGCTAAGAATATCATTTATATTCATCGCTACTTGGAAATTGCAAAAATATCAGACCTGCTGCTAGATCTTGTCATATAACATCATAACAACAACACATATTTCTGCACCATAAACTTGTTTTAACGTTTTGATAACTAGTGCAAAACAACTGGTTTCTTTTGTAACTATATTTTATTTTATGCACTGAAAGGTATAATTCTGGCCAGATGGTGGCTCATGCCTGTAATTCCAGCACTTTGGGAGGCCAAGGTGGGCGGATCATCACCTGAGTTTGGGAGTTCGAGACAGCCTGACCAACATGAAGAAACCCTGTCTCTACTAAAAATACAAAATTATCCGGGCATGGTGGTGCATGCCTGTAATCCCAGTTTCTTGGGAGCCTAAGGCAGGAGAATCACTTAAACCCTGGAGGCGGAGTCTGCAGTGAGCCGAGATCGCACCATTGCACTCCAGCCTGGGCAACAAGAAAGAAACTCTCTCTCAAAAAAAAAAGCATAATTCTGAGAAGGGGGTCCACAAGTTCCACCAGAATGCCAAAGGGATTCTTGGCATTCAAAAAGGTAAGAACCCTCACTGTAAATGAAGCATAGCCTGGAGGAAGCAAATTCCTATATTTAACTTTTTTAGCTGGTCTGGGAGCAACTCCTAAGTAAACATTAATTTGAGCCCAGACTTCAGGAAGAAGACTGGGAGCTGAAGATTTCCCTTCAGGCCCCAAACTCCAATGCTTAGAAAAACTATGCCTGTTCTCAAAACCTTCCCTGGGTGGAGGGGTAAAGGGAGGACAGAGTTCAGATGTGACTAGAGAAAAGCTGTGGGGTGAAGAAAGGGATCTGTCATAATCAATACGTGCCACCTACCAAGAGACAGAATGGTGACGTAGGCAGGCCGGTCAGAGCGCAGCAGGGAGTGCTCCCGAGCCTTGTTGAGCGAAGTCTCCTTGTCAAACACACCCTTCACTGGCCCCACCACAGACTCAAAGCCGTGCATGCGAAAGGTGAACGCCTTATGGGGTTGGCTATACCTGTAACGCTCCTACCAAGAGACAAGGGAAAAGGCTCCTACATCAGAATTATTGGGGTTCTCTCTCAGGTTTCCTTGCAATGTAAGCAGACCCACATGGAACAATTAAAACAGGAAGGAAACAAGTGACTCCTTAGCCAACCACAGTAGGAAAATGATGGCTTTCAGAGCCCTCACTGAGCAGAGGGTCAAGGAGGTACTACAAAGGCACTTAGCTACCTGGTAGACAAGATCATCCAACTATTTATTTCTTACTCCCTTTCCCCACACTGTTTTCACCCCCAACACGCAATCTTAGCCAACAGAAGGTCTAAGGGGGACAGTATGAGTTTCCTGCAAGAAGAAGGATGCAGGAGAGTCAGGCTCAGAGCTTCTCTCTGCATGGCTCACAGAGGCAGAGACTTAAACTGCTCTTAGGTACGTCTTACCTGCTCTTGAAAAACCCGTTTCTCCTCCCCCGTGCTGGGCCGCACCACATAGTCAGTTCTTCTGGAATATAAAGAATTCTGTATCAACCCTGAGAGCTGGCATGTGTGTCAGATCCATAGCCCCTGCTTCAGAACCATTCCCACTGTGACACGGAAAGATGTCCCTCCATAAGCACTCAATTCTTACAAAGGTAAAGAGCCCACCTTCCAGCTCCTATAAAGTAACTCCTGTTGGTATTTCCAAAATCACTTCTTAAAAATCCAGAAAGGTACTGGGCAGATGGTAAACAGGCTGACATCTTTACCTACTGTTTTCAATATTGCTGCTAAGTAGGTCCATTCTAACGGCAACAAACAATTCGACCTTAGAGGAACAAAGGGCTTCAGGTGTGTTAGATAAGAGTTGTTTTTCTGCTTCCAGGGAAAGTATCCAGGGCTTGAGTTCTACACCCCATTATATGAAGCAACAGTTCTGCCACTTACACTGGGCCTCTGTGCTGGTGTCAGAAAACTACAGAACCATACCAGGACAAAAACAGAAACACAGGACAATGAGATAAAAAGAGCCTACCTAGGACTGAGAGTCAAGAGATCTAAGTTCTAGCTGGGGTCCTGCTGCTAACCTTCAGCAAATCACTTAATGTCATGCTTCCATTTATTGGACTGAGAAAGGTGGCTTAGACAAGTAATTCTCAAGTAGGAGCCGAGAAAAGGGTACACATTTAAAAAGTGTGTCCACCCACAAGGCAGATCACATGCCCCTTAGAGATTCTCCCCCCGGCTCCTCTCTCCACCCAAGCCCCTTCCACAGGGAGTACCGCTCACTCAGGTGGTGTGGCCTTCCTCAGTAGGCCGAGTCAGGAAGAACCAGTGGACTCCTCGGAGCTCTGAAGCCCATTACAGCTCTAGCATAGCAACAAGTATCAGTACAACCAAGGCAGTATCTGAACAGGTTCCCAGGACACCACGCACCACTACAGTATAGTACTCACACCCGAGGGACAGGTGTCGTGGCATCTGAGCTGTCTTCATTTTCTTGCTGGAGAAAAAAAAAAAAAAGTTGACAGATAAATGGAAACTGGGCAAACTTAAGAGCTCTGAAAATCTAATGAGAAGGATCTGGTATTTCTTTAAAAACCATACCTTACAGAAGGCCTGATCTTTGGTCTCTAGCCATAGCTGGAAGAGGGCAGCTAATTCCTTTTCATTATCTTGGGACTGACCTATTAGAGGAATAAAGAGACAAAAAATTAGAAGGTCTAAGGTATTATTGAGAATCCTGCTTTCTCTTTACTAGCTGTATCTACACCACAGAGAGATTATATAAGGAGCTGTAGCAACGATCCTTCGCACATCCACTGCCTTCCAACTGGTGGAAGTCAGCCTGGACCACTATTCTTGGATGCCATCTAATGAAATCATTCACTCCATAGGCATTCACTGAGTACTCACTGTGCCAGGCATTGCATGTGAGGCTAAGGTTACTCAGTGAATTCAGTTTCCACTCTCATGGAGTTTACAGTCAAGTGAGGAAAGAGCACACATTAAATAAATTCAAAAGTGGTAGGCATCACAAAGGATGTAATGAGAGCTTATACCAAAGGAATTATTCTATTTTTGTAGGTAAGAAAGGCTTCTGGCTAGTGGGGCACAGAGGAATTCTATTCACTAGCATAGCAGTTAAGATCCTGGGGCAGGAAAAAGCTTGACTTTCCATGACCAACCAAGAAAGAGATAAGCCCTGTCTCCTGTGCCCTCCTCTCAGGTTGCTCTGTTCAGACTGCTTGAGACACTGATGGCACCTCTGTCTCCTACCCAGGCTAGAAGCCACAGGACCATCATTGGCCAGGTTTGCTTATGTAATGAATACAGCTACCCTTCTCAAAGAGGCTGTTTATCTTTGTTTTCGTAGTCAATACACAATACCACCATTTGCAGAAAGCTCTCAACAATGGCAGATGGCTTCAACTAAAGCATCTGCCCCACAAGCTTCAAATGCTTATTATCTGCCTTACAAGACAGTCTGCCAAGCCCACATATACATGCTCTCTCCATGGCTACTGCAGCCCACAGCCTGATGCCAGGGGAGCGGGGGTGCTTGCAGTCAGCTACCATCACCTTCAGCTCACAGTGGCTTCACCTCCACCATTCCACTAGGGAATCACGCTCACTGAAAAATTCGCAACCTCCTCCATGTTCACAAATCTTTAGTCTTTATCCTACTGAATCTTTCAGAAACTATGGAGGCAAATGACCACTCCCCACTTCCCAGGCACTCCCGTCTCCTGGCTTCCAAGACTCGGGAAAACCCTGTCGCAGGCTTCCCCCACCTCTACAGTCACCTCCCACCCACACACTCTCACTCAGCCCCTCTGCCATGAAGAGCCCTCCTTGGCCCTCTCTCCTCACTCTGTGCTTCCTCCCCAGGTCACAGCACTATCTGTGCCCTGCACCGCACACATGCCAACACTCTCCCCCTTAACTTTCTGGTCTAAATTCTAAACCCACACATCCTACTGTCTATTCAACCACTCCACTGAAATACCTCAGACAGTTCTAAAACTAAACTCAGGCTGGGAGCGGTGGCTTACACCTGTAATCCCAGCACTTTGGGAGGCCGAGGCAGGTGGATGACCTGAGCTCAGGAGTTCAAGACCAACCTGGGCAACATGGGGAAACCCCATCTCTACTAAAAATACAAAAATTAGCCAGGCGTGGTGGCATGCACCTGTGGTCCCACCTACTTAGGAGGCTGAGGCAGGAGAATCGCTTGAGCCCAAGGAGGCAGAGGTTGCAGTGAGCCAAGATTGTGCCACTGCACTCCAGCATGGGGGACACAGCAAGACTCTTTCTCAATAAATAAAGAAATAAAACAAACAAAACTCAGGATCTCCACCCTCCAAGTCCAGTCCTCTACAGTTGCTCCTGCATGAAAGCATCTTCCTCCATCAGCTACAAATCTAGCAGGAGCCATGCCTCACACCATTCTCCCTCACTCCCCACAGCCAAGCCATAACCAAGTCCACCTAAATCTTTCTCAAATGTATCCATCCTCTCGCCCCGCGTCTAAATTACCATCAGCTCTCACAGCCCGTGGGTTGTGTGACTGTTTTAGATCAAATCTTCCCCATGAAAAGGTTCCACCTCCTCCACCTCAAATGCTGCTGCCTCCCTTCCACCTGCCTGGCTCAGTCCTATTCATCATACAGCTCTGCTCAGATGCTGCTTCCTCAGGAGGGTCCTCCCGACCCTGCAAACTACATTGCTTCCTATTAAAATAAACTCCCACTCTCTCCGTTACTTTTCCTTTACAGAAAGATCAGTTTGTCACCTAATCTAAATGAGTATGTTCCCCAAACAGACCTTAGGCCCCAGGAGAGGAGCACACTGTCTCAGAAGCCATGGTATTCCCAAGCACCTAACAACAGTGCCTGACACCTAGAAGCTGAATAAATGTAATACACAATGAATGAATGGGTCGACTGTTTTCATAAACTGTTTCAATAGGAAACCAACACTGAATTTCTCTCTTATCACCATCACCAGGTTAACAGCCTCCAAGTGACTTCAGATGCACGTTATGACAACTTACACACTAAGTGGGCTTTACAAACTTAAAAATAAGGACACTGTTCTTTACAAATAACTTATTCGGGGCTGTTGCACATTCTCCTCAATAGCAAAGCCCATTTTTAGGAAAGAAAAATATTTATATTACAAATTAATCCAAAGTCATCACTATGATTAATATAAATGTTGATGTTATTAAAAATACACTTGCAGATTTAAATCTAGCCATCACCAGACTGCATCATACAGAAAAAGCTATTCCTCCCATCTCAGCTTTTGTCCAACGAAGGGAGTTAACCCATCTTGAGAGTACAAAAAGGGTCTTGAAGGATTCCTTCACAGAGCAAAATAAGATCTAACACCTGATAGAAGTAGGTAATACTGATTACTTACCAAGCAACTTCCACTGTTGGGTTTTCTCTTTGAATTCAACAAATGGAGAAAAGCTGGAAGGAACAGCTGTAAGAAATGGACCACATAAACAAGCCATATAGGTCAGATAGAGCGCTCAACTCCTAAAAACTAGCATCCCTGAGCTCTGACACAGCTTTTGAGTGTTCCACAGTACATAAAAAATGCAGGAAAGTTCGAGGCACTGTATTATGCAGAGGCATAATGGATTACACGAGCAAAGCTGTAGTTTATTCTAAGAATTAATTAGACAAAAGGGGGGAAAAAATACTGACCCTACAAAAAAGAGCACCTTACCTCGACTTTCTCCAGCAAGATACTGCAAGGCTGGTAGTACCAACTCGGCCCAGTTGGGGGCCGCAGAGAACCAGCTGTTGAGGGAGCTGGCTGGCGATGACTGCCAATCCAAAACTCGCTCCTCTAGCTAAGGGAAAGCAAAGGCAGAACCCAGTCAGACTTCTCTTATATACCAGCAATTCCACAGAAGGGCCACAGCAAGCTGGGGTACATGCATCCAGAGTTTGTCCAAGTCACCACGCAAGTTAACTACAGAGCTTTGAGAGGAAGCCATAGTTCTGCTTCTCAAGCTATAGATCATTCAGGATTTGAGCACTTTGAAAACTCTGATGTACATCCAACTTTTCCAAAACTCTTACCATGGGAAGGCTAGCCTGACTCTCCAGCAGCAAGATCTCTAATAGAAGAGAAAAAAAGCTGGAAGATATTTCATTGATTCCAAGGCAAGGCTTGAGGTCTTCAAGGGGCCTAATGAGGAAAGAAAACTGTAAGAACCAAAAAGACCAAGAACACATCCCTAGATTGGTTCAGGCCTCCAAGCCTCCTACCAGTCACAAAAGAGTTCAAATAAGGAGCAAGCAACACATTTTCCCAGCAGAATCCCTGGGACTCCAGGTATACAAGTCCAGCACACAGCTACAACAAGCCCTAGGGGCCAGGGCACAGCCTATAGCTTAACCATTCACCCTGAGAATTACAGAATCTCTGTTGCTCACTTACTCTTCCTTGATAGAAGGAATTGCCAGTGGAGAGGGGGCCTGTGAGAGAGGTGCAACCCCATCGGTATTGCTTAGAGGCTCAGCCAGATCATCTGCTTCTGATTTGATCGTTTTTATTTTCTTCTTCTTCTTTTCCTCTTTTTCCTTAACCTTTTTTTTAAGGACAGCCAAGTCATATAAGGCTGAGAAGGAAAAGTAACACAAGTCACAGAAATATATCTCCTACACAGGAAGTGAGAGGTCTTATCTGCATATTCTTTTCCCAAGGCCCACTAAAGACAGAAAAGTCTCAGTAATAAAACACTCAACGAAACCAAATTCAATGAGTCATTTACAGTTTGTTGTTGTTGTTTTTTTTTTTGGAGACAGGATCTCACTCTGTTGCCCAGACTGGAATGCAGTGGTGCAATCATAGCTCACTATAGCCTCAACCTCCCTGGCTCAAGCAAGCCTCCCACCTCAGCCTTCCAAGTACACAGCTTAGTTTTAATATTTATTAAAGAGCTGATGCTCTGTTGTACTGATTTTAAATTCATTTCCCACCTGTAAGCCCATTAAGAGGTAATAATAAAGGTTACTGGCATGAAGGCAGCCACAGTTTCATTTATTTTTGCCACATGTGATAGGATCATGCAACTTAACACCACAGTCAGTGAAGGCTCCTAAAGACGGCCCAGTCATTTACCTGCAAGAGAGCCCTTCCTGCCAGCATTTACTCGAGTCATGATGTCATTGAGGGTCAGGTCCCCTGTCAAAAGGTCCGGGTGATCCTAGATGTGATACCCAGAAATTTGGTCACAGAGGCCCAAAAAAGAGCAAAAACTGAGTGACTTTGCCAATTTATGTCACAATTAGATGTTACTCATATTTGGGGAAATCACATTGAATTAAAAATACACAGAGAAAACTATCCATTTTTTTCCTATCCTATCCCCATCTAATTAAAAAAACTTGATGCTGGTGCACAGAACCCAGTTCTAATCTTTCTACTGTACAGCGTTTATTACAAAGCTCTTCTGCGTTCCTTGTCTCATTGCTTTGCAAACAGTCTTGTTAAGTATTATGTTTTACAAAGACTGGAAACAGGGCTTAGGGAAGTTGGAAACAGGGTTTAGAGAAGTTGGAAACGGAGTTTAGAGAAGTATCACAGTAACTAGAAAAGAGAAAGAACTCAGTACTGACTTCCAATGTGGGGTTCTTCCCATTTCACCTCCTAGCCTTAGAAGGACTGTCTTTCCGAAAAGGTATCATCTTTTCTCCACTAAACTCTCTGGCTTGGTGCTAGTTAACTCAACTTGGTAGCATGGAATCATGGAAACAGTAAAACAGTAAACAGTAAAAAGTGGGACAAGCCCAGGCCCAACTCCTGGCTCCCTAACCTCTCGAGCACCGTTGAGGTGGAGACAATGATTCCTCTACTTGACAGTATCACTGCAACAATTAAGGCAGATACTACATTCAGCAGGCCTTGGGAAGTCAAAGCCACCGCGCCTCACGTTGTTAGCTAGCCTCGCCAGCTGCTCCTGTGCTCACAAGGGTAAGGAGGGCACAGAGACGAGGCAGTAACACCCCATGTCTCCCTCAGGACAGCCAATCCTGAGATATCATGCTGAAAACCACAGGGCCACATGCCCTTTCCATCTTACTGGCTGATGTTTCCGCTTCTCGTGGTGCTTCTTTAACATTATCTTCAGGTCACTGTCTCCCAGTTCTATTTTATCTGAGAAAACAAACCAAACCACATTCACTACCATGATTCTCCAATTTACATCTTTCTGCTTACTTGTGACATTCAAAAGTAAGGTATTTCTGAGTTTCCCTTCTGACGCATGTCAATTACAAGTTCCAAAAATCTTTAAAGTCACAGGATCAATGCTTCCACTTTTCCAAACATGGGTAATAAATGGCTTCAGTGACTCAGCTCATCCTAGAACACACTTAAGGTTCTTAACATTCTTCTTTGCTTCCTATTCCAAATAAAAACTCTTCTCCAAACTCACAGACACTCTGGATACTTCCCTGGCTCTGGTTATCCCTTTGTCCTCTTACTCAAGTATACCTTCATACTGCTATTTCAAGATTCTGCTTTCTGCCGGGCACAGTGGGTCACGCCTGTAATCCCAGCACTCTGGGAGGCAAGGCAAGTGGATCACCTGAGATCAGGAGTTCAAAACCAGCCTGGCCAACATGGATAAACCCTGTCTCTACTAAATACAAAATTAGGCTGAGGCAGGATAATCACTTGAACCTGGGAGGCAGAAGTTGCAGTGAGCCGAGATCACACCACTGCACTCCAGCCTGGGTGACAGGGCGAGACCCCATTTAAAAAAGAAAAAAGTCAGGCCTATCTCCAGATATTAAAAAAATGGTACAAAACCTTTACCAAAAAAGGAAAAAAAAATCACCTAGTTCTAGGGAGCTTTGTTTTCCTGGCAGGTAGGAATCTGCCCTCACCTCCCTCTAAAGGATCTCAGGTCTCCACCGGAACATCCCAGAATGGTGATGGCAGCAGCTTGGTTCTCACCTGCGGTTTTCATATCCGTGGTTGAAAGCGTGGGCACCACCCTCAGGGGCACCGCAGGACTAGGAGAACGCGCTGGAGAGCTCGGAAGCCATGAGCTGAGATCTTCAAAAGAAAATTGTTCTTGTAAATCCAACGTGGCTGTGGACTCCAATAGGGGAGATTGGGTAAGTGGCCATTTGGGTTCAACAAGGCTAAGCCAACAACATGGAGGCCAGGGTGCCATACTCCTTTCTGACCCTTCCCCAGAGGAGCTGCAGCACACTTAGGCCATCTAACGGCTGTTCCAGGAAGACAGACTTTAACAGAGCGCTGCGGTCGCACTGCAGCAGGCCAACAGTCACTACTACTCTCCTGTAAGGGGAAAACAGTTCTCTCAAGTGGCAAATGGGACCAGTCAGGCCCACTGTGGAGAGCCCTGCCATGCAGGGAGTTGTCTAGCGGGCTCTCATCTAAGCTCAAATGTCACATGGCCATAAGGGTGAAAAACGCCATATAGTCACTCTCCATCTGATGGCGATGTCTCAGCAACCCAAAGACCAAGGCCTTCTAAGTCCTGCTATCCACCCCACACCAGACAACTCAGAGGGTTTCTTTGCTGGGGAGATAAAAGCTACCACTGGCTCCAACCGGACAAGCAGCCGGTATCCAATACCCCAGCTACCTCAAGTGCCCAAGGACACTCACCCTCTTCATCAGATGATGGGGCTGTGTCACCACACTCCTCTTTCACTTCCCTCAAGACCTTCAAGTAGCGCTGCTGGGTCCGCCACTCACGCTCCTCGGGTGAGCGGGATGGTGAAGGGCGTTTCTGCCGGAAGGGAAGGGCGGGGCCACTCCTCCGTGCCATCTCCAGCAGATCCTAGGAAGAGATCAGGTGAGGGTGCACGTCATCATCCAAGTCCTGGTATGGAACAATGAACACTCTACAAATCTACATTTTCTTCTCTTCAGGGTTAAGCCCAACTCCCTCCCTCCAGATCACAAAGAAAGATGCACATACATTAATACACCCAAATAAGAAGAATCTATATTGATTACATGATGAAAAATCCCAAGTGCTGAAGTACTCCACCAGGAATACTTTTTTATACCAGACACCCAAGTATTTCTATACCAAAGCTTAAAGAATCACTTAAAATCCAAACAACTTTTGCCTCTAAGAATTTTCAGGTTGGTCCAGACCAGGGATCATTGGGCCTGTTATGCTATCATCCATCACAGCATTCGGAAGCCCATGCACACCTTCACGTTCATTCCCAGGAATCCTGCTTTCCCTTAACAACCCATGATGGATCCAAAATCCATCTTTTAATCTGGGTAAATACTGAAGCTACTATAATTTCATCAATTTTAAGAAGCACATTTTTTCCATGTATTAACATCTCTGAAATCAGGACACACAAAGTTTATCATAAGAAAGGATGGCATAGCTTAAATGTGTCATAGATTAACTGGTAGCATTTTTTTCTTAGTGGCAATTTTTGCATTTTGCACCTGAATTGCTTAAGTCATGATACCTGTGAGTTCACTGCCCACATTTTATATCCAGTTGCCAGTACTACTTACACTCCGGGAAGCAAGTATTTGCTTCAGCAGCCGATGGAAATACTGCTGCTGGGAGTTGAGGTAGCGCTTGTACTGTGACTTGAAGCATAGTTGCCGGTACTTGACCACCTCGGGATTAAAGTGGCCATCTTAAAAAAACAGAGGTACAACCATACATAAATCAGTCAACAAATCTATTTAATGAATACTTAACATGGTAAACTTTGTACCACAAAACTTAAAGGAAAAGTAAACATTTAAGAGAATCAGGAAAGAGAACCAAAAGTAAAAGCCTGCTGAGAAGCAATGACAGCTCATTTAAGGCTGACAACCGTAACAGCCACAGTAACGTACTGTCTTTGGCAACACTAGAACTGACACATGGCATGGGTCAGAGTGGAATAGGCAGGAAGTCCCGCCTTGACATTCCTCACTTGTATCCTTACCAGACTACTATACTGTTTCGGGGGAAACATGCCAACACAAGAGACAGTACTACCACTATGAAAGGTCCTACACAGAGCCCTTCTAAAGCCAAGTGGGTCTCCCTGTCTTCTGCTCTATCAGAGGAGACAGCGCACCCTCAGCTGTAGTGAAACAGATCTCTGTCAACCACAGAGGGGAATTTCTTTGTACACTAATAACTCACCAAAGGAAAGAATGCTCATTTTATTTTGAACTCTTATAATAATAAGATTTAAGATGATAAGCCTACTCTCTCTGGTCATTAGCAGCTGTCAAGTTGTCGAGTTTAACAGAACTCAAGGAGAGGTGCTGCCCATTCAGGGCCTCATGCCAGAAGAAAGTCACCCTGGAAAGGAAGGGTAAGAGGCTTCCTTTGCTCCTCTCCATGGTACAGAGAGCAAACTGGAGCTTGAAGTAGTCCAAACCATTTTGCAACCCCCAATACAATAACTGATGCAACTGAGAATCACCCATAGAAGCAAAAACCACTGGGTAAAACAAAGGTTTTTGGAAAATGAGACTATCACATGATCCCAAAGTATCATCCCACACTGCTTCTTAATTATAAAGTGAAAAAAGTACCCTTACAATCAAGAGGTATGGCAGACACCACTTAAGTGATCAAATGTGGCTTTACCAAAATGGAAACATTGACACTATGTGCTTCTTGACGTGATGCAATGGGAAACACCCCATCTCCTGCATCATATTCTTACCAAAAGCCTTTAACCCAATCTAACCATGAGAAACAAAATGACAAATATCCCCGGAAGCAGGACATTGTATGATTCAAGTGTCATGGCTCTTCGAGAATGTCAGTGTACTAAAAGACAAAAACAAAGGGGCAAAGGGCCCTAGATTCAAAAACCTAAGGAGACATAAGGCCCAAGCACAATCCATGAACCCTGAACAGATCCTGGATTTAAACAGCCACTATAGAATACATTGCAGGCCTGGCACGGTGGCTCATGCCCATAATCCCAGCACTTTGGGAGGCCAAGGAGGGTAGATCACTTGAGGTCAGGAGTTCAAGACTGGCCTGACCAACATGGAAAAACCTCGTCTCTACTAAAAAAACAAAATTAGCCAGTGTGGTGGCGATGCCTATAATCCCAGCTACTCAGGAGGCTGAGGCAGGAGAATCACCTGAATCCGGGAGGCGGAGGTTGCAGTGAGCCAAGATGGCACCACTGCACTCCAGCCTGGGCAACAAAAGCGAAACTCCATCTCAAAAAAAAAAGGACATTGTAGGAAAAATTTAGAAAATTTGAACGTGAAATAGCCTATGATATTATCTGCTCAATCTAAAATTCCTTGAGTGTGGTAACAGGACTGTGATGATATGGGAGTGTCTAAGAGACATGTGCATGCTGAAGTGCTTGGCAGTGAAGTGTCACATTTTCTGCAGCAAGAAGTATACGTGTACCTAAACACACACAAATACAAACATAGATACGTGCAAGAAAGCAAATGGCAAGCTGTTTCTAAAATTTTTTTAAAGACCAGGCATAAAGGGCACCTCTAGTAAGCTGGAAATGTTTTATTTTTTGATGTAGGTGCTGGTTACACAGCTGAATTCATATTATGTATTTTCCATATGAATCAATACATTTTTATTTTTTAAAACACAACCTAGACAGCAAAGTGTTACAAAAAACTGCTCTCTGCTGGCTCAGTATCTGTATATGAAGAGAAGAAAAGGAAAAAAGGAATACCCATAAAATGTGTGCCCATCCACCGCCCCTGTCAAAGAAAGAATACCGAGCTACAAACCTCGGAAAAGCTTCTGGGCGATGTGCAGAGGGTTTCCAAAGCGAAAGTTCTCCCCACTGAACAGGGCTAAGATGAGTTCATTCTGTTGCTCAACACTGTCTTCAGGAAAGTGAGGCAGAAACTGCTGGAGGTGTTCACGTTGACAGTCACTTAATACTTCCTGCCACGTGGAGAGGCTGACAACATCAAAGAAGATCTCAGGCTAGCAGAAACAGAAAAAGTAAACAAAAGGAAAATACATTTGTAAGTTTTTTGTATGTGTGTATACACAAAACATTATATAATATATACAAGATTTACCAACTTAATCATTTTTAAGTGTAGAGATCAGTGGCTTTAAGGGCATTCACATTTGCTGTGCAACTATCACTACCAAGTTTTTACATTTTTTAAATTAACTAAAATTCCAATGCTCTTGAGATTATTAGACTACATATGAGCCACAGTCTTTCTTATATCCAACAGTAAATAACAATCCAGAGGAAAATTATTTTAGTTGAGAATCCCACTTGGAAGCCTTCTCTGCCAACAAGGGTATGAGGGTAGACATTTGAATTTAGCTTCAACTCAGTGGCAGGAAAAGGTTAACATAAAAGTTATGAACTTGAGGAACTGAAGTCACCAGCTAAGAGTGAAAAGAAACAGGACAGAGTTCATTTTCAACTCACAAGTTATACGGATACCTTCCATAAGCAAAATATTAACTTGGCCTGGAATATGTATGGTCTGAGGTGGGGAACAATTAAATATGCAGTTACAAAGTAGTTAAAGATGTGCTGATGTGTATAGAAGTAAATATCCCACATTTACAATGTCAGAGAACATTTAAGAGAGGGAAAAAGAAAGACAAAAAAGATGGTGGGGAGAACTTAATATAAACCCTATTCAATTCAATACAAACCTCCACCCTCCTCTATACCTGTGGGGGAAAAGAGAGGGAGAAGACAGGGAGGGGTACACGGTGGGCTTCAGTGGTCTTGGTAGTGTTCCCACCCTAACTGAAGGCTACATGCATGTTTTGTTATTGTTTTACCTGTGTGTATGTATGCATTTTATAGACTCTTAAGTGTAATACATTTCACTTTTGTTTTTTTAAAAAGACTTCAGGCTTTATTTGGCTAGAGCAAAGACAGGGAGGAAGGTGGAGGCAGCAGACAGCAGAAAGATAAAAAGGACTGTAAACATTTTAAGTAGTTGTGACTTTATCCTAAGGACGATGGAGAGCCACTGAAGGGTTTCAGCAGGAAAACAACCCAGAAATCGAACCACCTACCCCAGGCATCTTTGCATGAATGTATCAAAAACACCTCAGTCCCAATGCCCAGAATCTTCCCCTGTATTTTTGCATACCATTTTATTCCTAGCTTCTAGCTCAGTGTCTAGCATACAGGTGCCTAATGGAACAAGTGTTTGCTGACTACATGAGTAACACAAAGGGACTGCTCTGAAAGAGTATGCCAAGAAAACATGGATGGGAAGTATATATACCAACTGTGGTACAGTTGTTACTATAGCGAGGAGGGAGGATCAGAGAACAGCACCCTGGTGGCTTTCATTTTATCCATAATGTTTGACATACTACAAAAGAAGAATGTGAAACAAATAAACTAAATCATCCCTTATAACCGGATGATGCACAGATGACTGTTTGCTCTATCATGTTCCACACCTGTATGTTCAAAATATAGCAAAACAAAAGAAATACAGAATTAAATGAATGTTTTCATGTATATAGTGGCTTGCAGATAATAAGCACTTAATAAACAGTAGCCACCTTAATAATGATTATACATCGTGCCTATGAAAGTGGTCAAAAACAAGCTGCCATCCTATCCCAGGACATGTACTATTATTGAGTAGAAGGTTACCTTATGGATTCAGAAACGTGTAGATTTTATTTAATGGTCCACAACATGGTAATCATTTTATTGTTAATCGCACATATATAATTCTGCTTTTAAAATATACCTTTTTTTATGTTTATTTTCTATTAGTTAGTGGCTTTACTGACATAACTGAACATAACAATGTATAACATTTATTAGTTTCCCACTGAAAGACTTCCCAGTGAAACTGTTTTCAGTAGAACACAGATCCAGGCATTAAGCATTTCCAATAATGTTCTACATTCGAAAAGGTGGTGGTGACCAGAACCAGAGGCCTTGTCCATGCTTGCAATGGGACTCAATATTATCCTGCTGGGCAAAAGAAACAGCTAACAGATACAATCGTGCTATGACTGAAAAAAGCTAGGAGCACAAAAGATGCCAGATAGCCCACTGGTTGAAAATAAGAGCAAACACCACTACCTCTCCCATGTACCAATATGCCCTGAATCTAAAATAAGCCCTGGCAGCAAACTAAGAATGACAGTCTATTTCCTATGGTTCATTAAGTTTGGGCTCCGCAGATAAGACTGCCAGAAAAGCAGCTATAGCTTAAGGGGTCTGGACATTTACTCATCCAAATATAAACAACAGATCAGCTGATTCAGATTCCTGGGTCCCTACTCAGTTGTTGGGATGAGAGCAAGCACGGGGCAATCTAGGCCAAACAGAAAAGGAGTGAAATGGGGTGAACAATTCCAGGCTATGATGAATTCCCTGAGTCACCAGGACCCTCAGGGGCTTAAGGCCCTGAATAGAAATTCCACTGCCAGCCATTAGCACCATTGCAGTGGCCTCCACTGTACTCTACTGCCAATCAATCCACAACCACAGTGTACACCCTCTTCGTGACTGCATTTTTAGATCACATATCAAATTACTAATGTCAACCAAACTACATTTAGTGATAAACATGTACTTCATAAATATCAGGGAATGAAGTGTCTCAAATAGTTGAAAAGAACCAAAAAAATAAAGGGATCTAACCCTAAGTTTAAAACAAAAGCATTTAAAAGAAATACTGCAACTATTAACTAAAAGATTTAATAACATAGTAAGACACTGGGTCAGGGAGGGATTAAATGCCAAATATTTCACAGTGAGGATTAAGTACTCATAACGCTCTTCTGGTTTTAATAGAAAAGGTACGTCACTTACGTATTTTCTCATATTTGTTTTCCATTATTTCTTCCCCTCTACTATATATTTTTTTCTGTGTTTAATTATTATTTCAGTAGTATTGGGGGAACAGGTGGTGTCTGGTTACATGGGTAAGTTCTTTAGTGGTTATATCTGAGATTCTGGTGCGCCCATCACTCAGTGTACCTTGCACACCCAACGTGTAGTCTTTTACCCCTCACAACACTCCCATCCCTCCCCTCGGAGTCCGGAGTCCATTATCATTCTTATGGCTTTGTGTCCTCAAAACTTAGCTCCCACTTACAAGTGAGAACATAGGATATTTGGTTTTCCATTCCTGAGTTACTTCACTTAGAATAACGACCTCCAACTTCATCCAGTTTGCTGCAAAGGCCATCATTTCATTCCTTTTTATGGCTGAATAGTATTCCATGGTTAAAATATAAAACTTTTTTAAATGGATGAAAATTATCTTGTTAAAAACAGGGGCCAGGCGCGGTGGCTCATGCCTGTAATCCCAGCATCTTGGGATGTTGAGGCTGGCAGATAACAAGGTCAGGCATTCAAGATCAGCCTGATCAACATGGTGAAACCCCGTCTCTACTAAAAATACAAAAATTAGCTGGGCATGGTGGCATGCGCCTGTAATCACAGTTACTTGGGAGGCTGAGGCGGGACAATCGCCTGAACCCGGGAGACGGAGGTTGCAGTGAGCCGAGATCATGCCACTGCACTCCAGTGTGAATGACAGAACGAGACTCTGTCTCAAAAAGAAAAATAATAGGGTTTATATCACATTAAAAATAATAATGGGGTTTACATCACATTATCAAGTTATTTCGACATTTTTTTTTTTTTTTTTGAGACAGACTCCTGCTCTGTCATCCACACTGGAGTGCAGGGTGTGGTATCAGCTCACCGCAACCTCCTCCTCCTGAGTTCAAGTGATTCTCCTTCCTCAGCCTCCCGACTAGCTGGGATTACAGGCACCCACCACCACACCTGGCTAATTTTTGTATTTTTAATAGAGACAGGGTTTCACTATGCTGGCCAGGCTGGTCTTGAACTCCTGACCTCAGGTGATGAACCTGCCTTGGCCTCCCAAAGTGCTGGGATTATAGGTGTGAGCCACCTCGCCCAGTTTTAAACTTATGATTTTCACATCTTTTTTTTTTTTAATTGTATTTGGGCTCTGGGGTACATGTGCATATCCTGCATCCTGCAAGATTGTTGCATAGGTACATACATGTCATGGTGGTTTGCTGTCTCCATCCCCCGCCCCCGACCCCCAACCCACCGTTGCCTACAACAGGCGTTTCTCCCGGTGTTATCCCATCTTTTTTTTTTTTTTTTTTTTTTTTGAGATGGAGTCTTGCTCTTGTTGCCCAGGCTGGAGTGTAGCAGCACAATCTCAGCTCACTGTAACCTCCACCTCCCAGGTTCAAGCGATTCTTCTGCCTCAGTCTCCTGAGTAGCTGGGTTTACAAACGCTGACCACCAAACCCGGCTAATTTTTATATTTTTAGTAGAGACGGAGTTTTGCAATGTTAGCCAGGCTGGTCTCAAACTCCTGACCTCGTGATTTGCCCAAATCAGCCTCCCAAAGGGCTGGAATTACAAGCGTGAGCCACGCACCCGGCCAACATGTTATTAAACATGCAGAACATAGCTTATGTTTTCCTCCTTAATCAGAATATTAAATAGACTCTAGACTTAAAAAAAAAAAAAGGTAAGAGATCAGGCTGCCTACAAAGTAGAAAATGAACAAAAGGGAGCACAAAAGACTGAAAATGTAGAGTGGAAAAGGTTTCCCGTAACTGTTACAAGGAAGCTGACAGAGAGGAAAAGGTCACAACCATGTTATTACTCACATCCTCCAGAAGGTCTTCAGGCAGACTAACTCTGGTGCCTCCCAGGAGGCAATCCTCCATGATGCGCGTGCCATGGCCATCTCCACATGGACCAAGTTCCAGGGGATCTGTCAGCATATGGTCTAAGGAATCCATTGTTTCTTCTCCACAGGTACTCTGGACAAAGACATGCATCTTGAGACAGAAAGGCAGAAATTCCAGGGATATAGTTGATGCTAGCACTCCTCCAGAAAAACATTCAACCTCCAACCTGTTCTTACACCTTATCCTTGCACCTAATTACAGCTAAACAGCTCTTTTCTTTCCCTTCCACCACAGTATTCCCACTGGAATTTTCAAGTCTTATCTGGAAGAGCTCTTTTCTCAGAATGCCCCTACAGTAACTCCTAAATTCATAAATTTCATATGCCTTCATTTTGCAGATGAGTAAAATAAGACTGAGATTAAATGATAAACAAATCACAATCTATAATTTAGACCTCCCAGACCAATAATCACTCTCCCACAACATAATTTCTTTAACAACTGTTTTTTAGCAATTAATTCTTTGTTGTTGGCTGGGTGCAGCAACTCACGCCTACAATCCCAGCACTTTGAGAGGTCGAGGCAGGCAGAACCGTTGGTCCAAGGGTTCAAGACCAGCCTAGGGAACATGGCAAAACCCCTTTTCTGCAAAAAATACAAAAATATCAGCCAGGCACGGTGGCGCATGCCTGTAGTCCCAGCTACTCAGGAGGCTGAGTTGGGAGGATCGCTTGAACACAAGAGGCAGAGGGTGCAATGAGCCATGATCACACTACTGTGCACTCCAGCCTGGGCAACAGAAATCCTGTCTCAAAAAGAAAAAAAGAAAGAAAAGAAAAAGAGAAATAATATTATATGTTGTTCTTTCACAAAAGAAAATTTGCTGAAAATTCACATACACTAGTAAAATACAAATGCTAATGGTCACCTTATGAGGGGCTATTAAGAGCCAGGCCTTTCACATATCTCATTTAATCCCTACAATTGTGCAAAGTAGGGTTATGGGGGTTATTACACCAGAATTAAAACTGAAAATCAGAGTAGGTCAATAACTTGCCCAACCCCGGAGGCAATACTGAAACTCAGGTCTGCCTGCAAACCCATGTGCTTAATACTACACACAATACCTGTTGCATAATCTCGCAACATTTAAATAATGAAAAGGAAAGTTACTGGTATGACTTTATTAGTCCACATAAATTCCTGAGGTTCCACATACCTGACCATGACAACCAGCAAAGTCAATAGCCAATCTGCCTTTAGTTGGTCCATCTGATCCATATAATCATGTTATTTTTCTCCTTCCTGTAATAGCTGAACACTGCTGATCACTTTTAGAAAACTACATATTACAATATTATCAGACTGATGGCTGGGATCAGGTGTAAAGTTGACAGCACAGGACTGCACAACGCTAACAGGACCCCAGGGAGCTTAAATTCAATCACTCTACTAACATGTACTAAATCCATCCTTTCCAGCTCCTATTCCTACAAAGTGGGCTAAAAAGCACACTAAAATGAAAAGAAAAACGGATGTTAACAGTCAAAACACCAGAATTCCTGCCAAGGTCTGTCACTAATCCCCACTAACATTCCACAAATCTTACCACAGCAGGTGTCAACTTCCTTATTTGATGAAGGGGAGCTGGACCAGGTCCTCCCTCCCGTTATTTCCAATTCTGTAATCCTCCAATGAATAATTTCTAGATGAGGAACAGTGTATATTACTTACTACAGGTACTTTTCAAAAATTCTCAAATGATAAAGAACAGATCTAAAATAACTGCATGTAAAACGAAGCATGTTCCACTAAAGTATTTCAAGTTCCCTTGAAGAGATTCCAGATCCATGTAAAGATATAGCAGAAACTTTAGTGTTGGGTCAAGGCAGCTGGGTGGTCCCCAAGCAACTGTGCCCCATCATCCCCCTTCAGTGCATGGTGAAAAATGACATCCTGATCATGCCTGTGCGTAAATAAGCGAAGCGGGTGAGAGCGCACATAGCATATGAGTTTAACAAAACTTTAAAATACCAAAAAAAAATTGCAGAAGCAACCTGATGCTCAGAATAAAACCTTCTTAACGGAACTGGCATTGAACAGACTATCAGCTGCAAAGTCAGGGTCCTACCTGCCTCTTAGGAGGTCTACCTCTATTTATACAACTTGCTGACAACTTTCTTCAATGACAGTGCGCGTCTAGCTAAATTTAATCTTAGTCCAGTGACAACCTTTGCACTGCCACTATTCTGAACAGGATCTCAAAATACCAAAACCAGGCAGCTGACAGGGAGTCGGACCCCGGAAGCCAAGGATTTCCAGATCTTGGGGAGTCCTGGACCTCTTTACTAGAGCAGGAAGGCCTCTCTCCACTGGCTTTTCCTCTGCATCTGGTCTAACTTTCCCCCGGACCCTCCCCAATGCAGAAGGTAAACCCTTGGGTCCTTCTGGAGCAATCGCCGGTTCCAAACCCGTCAACTCTGCAGCAAATCCCCCTCCAGCGCCAGCCCTGCCAGTCCAAGCCCGGGGTCCAGTCCTCAGAACTGCACGACTCGGCCCCGCCCCTCCCCCACGCCGCGCCTAACCCTAACCCCCCGCCTCCCGCGTCGCCCCGCTCCCCACGCCCCGCTCCCGCTCCCCACACCCACAGGGACAGCGACCTCGCGGAACCAGCCGCCTGCTCCCCGGAAACACTTTAACCCTTTCGCCGCCCCTTGTCGGCCCTCACCTGAACCGCGGGAGCCGATCCCCCAACCCGCTGCCCTTCTACAGCCGCGGGCTCCCGGACGCGCTCGCTCCCGCAGAGTCTGGGTGCGCGCACGCTCCGGGCCCAGGCGGCGGAAGGGGCGGGGCAGCGCGGGGCGGTGTCTGGAGAATGCCGGGGCGGGGCCACAGCGGGCGGGGCCCCGAGCGGCACGAGCTAGCATGTGGGCTGGCTAGGGTGCCTGCGAGCGGCTGGGCCTGGGAGTGCAGGTTCCAGGCAGTTTGCGCGTCTCACTTGATTTAGGCTCTTCCAGGTCTCACCTGATTTAGGCGCTCCCAGAGGTCCTAGGCGGTACCTGTCTTTGCGTGACTGCGAATCAAATTTTCATAGCCCATGAGCGAAGGCACGTCTATTAGCTGACGTTTGCAGAGGGTATACCGTGTCCCGGGCTCTCGAAGCACTTTCTATCCACCGTCTTTGTGCTGCAGTGCTGTGAGCTTTTAGAACCCGTTTTACAGTTGAGGACAGAACGCGACCTAGGCCTGTGCCTTGGAGTTCCCTCATTCCTCCTTCCCGTCTCTGGGCCCTCGATGTCCAGAAAGAAAGTACACACATCGAAGGATCACATTTTAAGTCAAACTCCATCATGTTCCTCTTATCCACTGGGTTTTGCTTAGAACGGCTTCACACTACTTATTCCAGGTACTACCGGCAGTTACGCAGAGACCATCCGCAGTTCTCTGTGTGGATGGAACGGGAGAAGCCGGCCGGCTGAGCTAATGTTCCTCCCTTCCTAGAAAAGAGTGGTTTCCAAACAACCCAATCTCTGTTCCTCTACTGGCCCCACAAATGCCCTAAGTTCCTGTTACACTGTTGAGAGGCTCTTGAATTAGAAACGACCAAGCATAAATGGCAGTGGAACATCACTCCATAGTTATGACTGATATTTGCCTTACCTTGGGACAGTGACGAGACCAGAAAGAGAAAAGAGTAAAAACACTGTAAACTATAATTTTTTGGAGCAGTTTAAAGTTAACAAAAAGTTGAGCAGAAGGATCAGAGATTTTCCGGATACTCGCTGCCCCCCTCTCATATGCCATCGCCTCTCGTTTATCAACATCCCCTACCAGAGTGGTACGTTTCTTAGAACTGGTGAACCCGGCCGGCCAGACGCGCTGGCTCACGCCTGGAATCCCAGCACTTTGGGAGACCGAGCCAGGTAGATTACGAGGTCAAGAGATCGAGACTATACTGGCCAACACGGTGAAACCCCATCTCTCTAAAAATACAAAAATTAGCTGGGCATGGTGGCGTGCGCCTGTAGTCCCAGCTAGTCGGGAGGCTGAGGCAGGAGAATCGAACTCAGGAGGCGGAGGTTGCGGTGAGCACAGATCGCGCCATTGTACTCCAGCCTGGCGACAGAGCGAGACTCCATCTCAAACAAACAAACATTGATACATCATTACCCACCATCACACTATAATGCAGAGTAATTTCACTGACTTAAAAATCATCTGTGCTCCACGTATGTTCTTTGCGGCACAGTTTACAATAGCAAAGACCTGGAGCCAACCCAAATGCCCAGTAATGATAGACTGATAAAGAAAATGTGGCACATATACGCTATGCAATACTATGCAGCTATAAAAAAGAATGAGTTCATGTCCTTTGCAGGGACATGGATGAATCTGGAAACCATCATAATCAGCAAACTGACACAGGAACAGAAAACCAAACACCGCATTTTCTCACTCATAGGCGGGTGTTGAACAATGAGAACACATGGACACAGGGAGGGGAGCATCACT
>PVKP010006422.1:0-83188 GCA_004027715.1 Plecturocebus donacophilus
GGGGAGTTGCGGGGAGATAGCATGGGGAGAAATGCCAGATATAGGTGAAGGGGAGGAAGGCAACAAATTACACTGCCACGTGTGTACCTATGCAACAATATTGTATGTTCTTAACATGTACCCCAAAACCTAAAATGCAATAAAAAAAATAAATCAATAAATAAAAATAAGCAAAAGGTCTGAATAAACATCTCACCAGTTAAGATATGCAGATGGAAAAGAAACATATGAAACAATGCTCAATATCATTTGCCATTAGATAATTGCGTGTTATTACAACAATGAGATACCATTGTGTACCTACTGTGGTGGCCAACCTTGTCATCCTTCTTCAATTGAAAATACCAATCGTTGGCAGAGAGGCAGAGCAACAAGAAGTTTCTTTTGTTGCCAGTGGAAATGCAAGAGTACAGCCACATTGGAAGAGAGTTTGGCAGTTTTTAACAAAGCTAAACATTGTTATAACATACAACTCAGTAATCCTGCTCCTAGGTATTTACCCAATTGATGTGAAAACTTATGTTTGTAACATGCATGTGAAGATTTATAACACGGTCATTCATAATTGCCAAAAACTGGAAGCAACCAAGATGTCCTTTCATATATGAATAGATAAACAAACTGAAGTGCAGCGACACAATAGAGTACTATCAGTGATAACAGGTAATGAACTATGAAACCCTGCAGAAGCATGAGTGAGTAGTAAATGCATATTGCTAAGTCCAAGAAGCCAGTTTTAAAAAGCTTGTGGTCTCCTTTATAGAATATTCTGGAAAAGAAGAAACTGTAAAGACAATAAATATATCAATAATTATTGGAGCTTTGGGGGAGGTGATTTAAATAGGTGATGAGCAGAGGATATTTTACGGTGGGGAAAATTTTTCCTGTAGGCAAGAAGAGGTAATAGTGTTGCAGGGCAGGTGAGCCTCAAAATTGGGGCTCATCCCAAGAGGGCTTTTGGTTTCACTCAGGAAAGAATTCAAGAGTGAACCATGTTGGTAGAAGAAAACAGCTTTGTTAAGATAGGAGTGTTACATCTCTGTGAGTGTTCCTGCAGAGCAGGGCTACCCCACAGGCAGTGTGTGCAGAATAGCAGCAGGGGGAGTTCGGCAGTCATAATTATACTCACTTTTAATCACATACAAATTAAGAGGCCGATTATACAGAAATTTTTAGACAATGGGTGGTAACTTTTGGGTACTTGCCATGGAAGAGGGTGGCAATCCAAGTGTTGCCATGGCAATGATAAACCAACAAGCAATGATAAACATGGCGAGCATGTGTCTTACGGTGGGGTGCTTTTGCCTCTTCCCTGTTTTAGCTAGTCTTCAATCTGGTCCAGAGTTGAGTCCAACATCTGGAATTGAATCCTGCCTACTACTTCAACAGCAGATACAAAGGCATAAAAGAGAAAGCAGAGAGAACAGCACATCTTTGGAAACTACGCCACGATGCTTAGAGAATGAATATAGAGAGGGTGCTGAGAAGGAAGGGCGGAAGATGCAACTAGGGATGAAGGATGCAGGCAGGGTCAGGTCCTGCTGATTCTTAAGTACCATGGCAGTTATCAACCCTTGTCCATGTAATTAATAATAAAAATTCAAGGCATTGATAGAATTTGGTATCAAAGAGCTAATTATTGGCTCTCATCATTATGTATTAGAGTCATAGCTGATTACAAGTTCCAGAGAGAAGCATAAAGTCATCAAAAGCAGTCAGCTGAATCTGGCAAAATGAAAGTGGTTGTTGCAATATTTTAGGATTCAGTTCAGAGTTTAAATCTTTTACATCTGTGCTTCCAACCGATTCATTTTAGAATTGGTTCTGAGAACAAATTGACTGGCTTGTAGAATTTCCATAGTTCAAGGACTTGTTGCTAAGGTGGAAACAAGTCAGGTTTGAAGAATGACCTATTGCATCTGGTGTGTTGATAACTTCCTCTAACTGCAAATAATGTAGGGGGAAAAAAGGGCAACTGAACGTTTCCTGTCTGCAGAAAAGTATCTGGAAGTAAAGCATTCATCATTTCCTTTGAATGTCAATAGATTTGCATTTGCACTATCTTGGTTGCACATAGACTGAAACACCTGGTGTTTGTATGTTCAACCGCACATTATTATTTGTTGGTGGCTTATTTATTGCCATTTTATAGACTAGAAAAGTAAATAGAATTAAATTCTGAAACCCTGGATTGTGTCTAACACACATTCCTAAGGTCATTTCTTTATTGCTTTTTCACTTTTATTACAAGTTCAGAGCAGTGTTTTTTTACAGAGGCATTGATTGCTATATGAAGGTTCAAATTCAATATTGTGCTACCTTAACACTTATTTCATTCAGTTTATTTCAATTTGTTTGTTGTTTTCAGCACTCTGTTGGCAGAGCCATTTGGAGGCTAAGATTCGTTGTTGTTATTTTTGAGGCAGTTTCAGTCTGTCCCCCAGGCTAGAGTGAAATGGTGTGATCTCGGCTCACTGCAACTTCTGCCTTTGGGGTTCCAGAGTTTCACTTGCCTCAGCCCCCCAGGTAGCTGGGGTGACAGGCATGCATCAGGGCACCTGGCTGATTTTTGTATTTTTAGTATAGAGGGGTTTCACCATTTTGGCCAAGCTGGTCTCAAACTCCTGACCTCAGGTTATCCGTCCACCTCGGCCTCCCAAAGTGTTGGCGTGAGACACCATGCCAGGCCTGGTGACTAAGTTTCATAGGAGGAATTCACCTTGACTCTAGTAACTGTTTCCACTGGCAGTACATTTCTCAAAGGTCTTTTCTTCTGAGATCTGCCCTCTTTGTCCCTGATAAATGCCCCTTAAATAGGGAGAGACCCCATTATAGCTGTCTGTTGAACTCTGCTCAACCTGCAGGGTACACCCAGGCACTAACCACACACTGCTTTATTCCTAGAGTATCACAGTATCAGTAACTCTGTATTTATCTGTGAATAAAAACAGTTTTTTTTGTTTATGTTTCAGAGGATAAACATTGAGGTAGCTTTGGGATACAGTCATTATATACAACTTTTTATTCAATAGTATATGTTTTGTGCCTACCAAGTGCAGGAAACGAAATGCAAGAGTCTGTTCCTTGAGATACTTCCTTCTTCTCCTGTAAGCTCAACACAGGAAGTCAAAAAGTCCACTGGGTGGGAGTTGAAGAGATATTTAGCAGCTGGAAGTGCTTTTGGCATCTACAAATCATTCTGCTTTTGTGTTGCCTGTTGCCTATCCTGTTTACATGAACACTGATGAGAGAGCCAAAACTAAGGCAGTCTTTCTTCATCTTCCTTCTCAAATTCTTCATTGTAGGCAGCCGTTATCTGCTAAAATAGCTTTTTAGTCACACTCGCATCTGTGGTGAGAATATTTCCCTCCTAGAGGAAATAGAGTTCCCTCCTTTATTTGCATTGAGTCACAACCAGCTCTTATTTCTGGCTCATGCCTAGGTTACTGGGCAGCTGTCTTTTCACCAATAATTCATGACTCAGGTTTCTTCAACTCTATGACCTAAAAGTCCCATGCATTAGTGAGCTGAAGGAGAAAAATCATGGAGACTTAGGAAAGTCTTTGTGGGGCTAGAAGCACATCTGCTCATATTCTACTAGTTGGAAACGGGTCAGAACTCATTTGTCTAGACACAAGAGCTACGTACGGGAGAGGCTGTGCAATGCAGTCCAGTTTGTGCCTAAGAAAAAGAGCAACAGGAATTGATCTCTGCCATGCCTCTCGCTTTTCTATCAGCGGCTGGGTGGGAGTGAAGTGCCCAGCAGGTTCCAGGAATCTGCTGAGGACCCACTGCCCCTCAGCACTTCTGACTGCTTATGGTGTCACCTTCTTTGGGGCAGCGAGATTACACTCACAAAGGGTTTATGCTTTCCTGGAAATATTCACTGTCATTGACGTGAACCTACTATCATCTATGGGCTAGAAAGAGCTGAGATGGAGGCACAAGCAGTGCATCCAGCCCAGCTGACAGAAACTTCCACTCTTCTATTCATGACACAGAATAGCCATGTGCTGTTTATCGTTGCCTGCATAACTCCAGATGAGGAAAATGAAGGACGCAGAGCAGTGTTCAGACATTCACTCTACATGAGACGTTTTCTCAGTGCCACGTGTGCATCATTTCATTTAACTCTCAGGACCATCTTGCCCTTAAGCACTATCCTTGCTTTTTAAATGTCACAACTGCACCTGATCCTTAGAAGATTTAAATAAGTCATGTAAGGTTATGTGGGTAGTGAATAGAAAAGGTAAGAGTTTAATCTAGATTTTTCTGATTTTTAAGCTTACAGTTTCTCTAATCGCTTTGTCAGCATTTTATCATACTGCCTCTTCACTGAGATTCCGTGAATGACACCATTTGACATCTGTCCTTCACATAGCAGACCCTTAACGTATCTCTGTGGAGAAATGCCTGATGTGGGTGACTTCTTTGAGTTTACATTTCTCTTGGTTGAATTTGAGAAATATTTTACTGATTGTGTTGAATACTGGGGTGCCATTCTATACACATCAATATTCTTTCTCTTTTCGTCGTTGTCTTCTTTCTCAGTCATTATTTGTAAACAACTGCTCAGAAATTTTCATTTCTTTTCAAGTGATGGTTTGGGCTGACTTATTCTTGTTCATATTGTTCATGTAGCCATTTCTTCATTTATTTAATAATTATAATTTTTTTTTTGAGATAGAGTCTTGCCCTGTGACACAGGCTGGAGTACAACGTCATGATCTCAGCTCACTGATCTGCCTCCTGGGTTCAAACGATTGTCCTGACTCAGTCTCTAGAGTAGCTAGAGTAGCCACCATACCCAGCTAAGTTTTGTATTTTTAGTAGAGATGGGTTTCACCATGTTGGCCAGGCTGGTCTCAAACTCCTGACCTCATGATCTACCTGCCTTGGCCTCCCAAAGTGCTGGGATTACATGTGTGAGCCACCAGGCCCGGCCAACAATTATATTTTTTAAGAACCTACTGTGGGTAGGCATTCTGCTTGGTGCTAGGAATAAGAGAGAGGATATAAAAACAATTGTGACCTGATTATTCATCCATGAGGGAATCTCTGGGGTTGTGATTTGGAGAAAAGATCATCAAATACTTAAAGGAGAAAGAGTTATGCACCCTTATAATACAACTGTAGTCACAAAAGTGTTGGTTTTACATCTTGTGAATGTTGCAAGACAATGAGTTGCCTAGGAATGCATATTTTTTAAAAAACTTTTATTTTAAGTTCAAGGGGACATGTGCAGGTTTGTTACAAAGGTAAACTTATGTCATGGGAGTTTGTTGTACAGGTTATCTTGTCACTCACATATTAAGCCTAGTATCCATTAGTTATTTTTCGATCGTCTTCTTCCTTCCACCCTCCACCCTCCCACAGGCCCCAGTGTGTGCTGTTCCCTTCAATGTGTCCATCATTTAGTTCCCACTTATAAGTGAGAACATGCAGTATTTGGTTTTCTGAAATTTTGGACATTTGCATGAAAAGTCTGATTTATTTTATGCTTAAGTCATGTTAAGTGTTTTCACTGCTTCTTATTCACCTCCTCACTTTTATTTTCGGATTTACTCTTTGTTCACGGTCAACCACTCTATGTACATCTCAGACATTTGAAATCTTAACAACATAAATTCATTAATATCAGAGGACATTTTGGTATGGCTAAACACTTCTTCAGAAGAACTCCTTACCTATGAACTCCAGCTAAGATTTCTTGTCACCAGAACTCTCAACACATTTCTCTCTGTATATTTTGCATCTAAAGAGGCTACGCTGCAAAGCTGGCTAACAAAAGTTTATGGCACTTGTTCCAACTTTACCATTGACTAGTTGTGTGAACTTTCGACACCTGATCTCTTTGGGCCTCAATTTCTGAAGCAACTAATAAAATCAGAAACTCCATTCTTTGCTCTGGATTGTTCCACTTAGGAATTTTGACTAGTTTTTGTCTGTGCTTTATAAAAATTTAAATGCATAGCTATAAACATTGAAACTCACCAAAACCTAAGATCTTAACCATACTGACTATTTTTATTGGAGGGAGAAGGGTGGGTGGGAATTCTACAGCAAATATTCATGGTGCAGAGAATTAGGAAATCACATCAAATACTTGTTTTGGTGAAGTCTTTGAATGCATTATTTAAACTCTTTGGTGCAATTTTCACCATTTGAAATAAAGGGAGTAAACTGGAAGTTCTGTAAATCTTTAGAATGCAGTGCTTTGAGATACGATATCAAGTTAAGTTGTTGAAATTGACATGACAGTATAACAACTCCTATCTGAATGGGTCAGGTGTTTCTATTTAAAAAGAGATCAAATCACTTTCATAAAAATCATTTTTTTTTTTTTGAGAACACATGAACACAGGGAGGGGAACAAAAGAGACACTGGGGCCTGTCAGGGGTGAGAATCGGGGGGAAGGAGAGAATCAGGATAAATAGCTAATGCATGCTGGGCTTCATACTTAGGTGATGGGTTGATAGGTGCAGCAAACCACCATGACACATGTTTACCTATGTAACAAACCTGCATGTTCTGCACATGCAACCCAGAACTTAAATCAAATTAAAATTTAAAACTAGAAACATAGTCATTTTTTAAAAATTTGAGACAAGTGAGAATTTAGCAGAAATATGGAATAAAACATAAATACTTTTGCTGTTTTCTCAATTCTCATGATTTTCCTGAATTACATCTAGATAGATAACAAAAGCATATTAATCTTAGTACATTTAAGCAACTCAATGAAAATTCAAAGTGAACAAACAATTATGGAAATAATTTTCTCACTTCAAAGAACATTATCTTGGAGTCAGTTGTTACACACACGTTTTCTTATTTTGTCAGAGCCTTTTGGGAAGTAGCAAAATGTAAAACTACAACTGAAAAATTACTATAATTGTCCAAAAATCAGGCCAAGGGCCATTCAATGTCTTGTAGATGTTTTTTTTTCCCATTGATTTTAATCTAAGCAAATTAATTCTCTTTCAAAATTAAGCATTTTTTCACAAACTCAAAAGTCACCAGAGAATTTGTTCATGACCTAAAAAAAGAAGCTCTATTTATACTTTAGATTCAGGGGGAACATGTACAGGTTTTGTTACCTGGGTATATTGTGTGATGCTGAGGTTTGGGGTACAATTGATCCTATCACCAAGGTAGAGCATAGTACCCAATAGGTAGTTTACAGCCCTTTCCTTTTCCCTTTCTCTCCCTCTGTTAGTCCTCAGTGTATATTGTTCCCATCTCTACATCCATGTGTACCCAATGTTTAGCTCTCACTTATAAGTGATAATATGTAGTATTTGGTTTTCTGTTCCTGCATTAATTTGCTTAGGATAATGGCCTCTGGCTACATCCACATTACTGCAAAACATGATTTCACTCTTTTATAGGGTTGTGTCATATTCCATGGTGTATATGTACCACATCACATTTTCTTTACTCAGTCCACCACTGATAGTCACCTAGGTTGATTCCGTGTTTTTGCTATTGTGAATAGTGTGGCAATGAACATATGCATGAATGTACCTTTTTGGTAGAATGATTTATATTTCTTTGGGTAAAAATCCAGTAATAGGATGGCTAGGTCAAATGGTCGTTCTAATTTTAGTTATTTGAGAAATCTCCAAATTGCTTTTCACAGTGGGCTGAGTTAATTTACATTTCTACCAACAGTGTATAAATGTTCCCTTTTCTTCACAGCCTCAGCAGTATCTGTTATTTTTTGACTTTTTAGCAATAGCCATTCTGACTGGCATGACATGGTGTCTCGTTGTGGTTTTGATTTACGTTTCTCTGATAATTCGTGATGTTGAGCTTTTTTTTTAAATATGTTTTGGCGGCTTGTATGTCTTCTATTGGTAAGTATCTATTTGTGACTTCTTTTGCATTAATAATCTGTATAGGTTAAGAGCAATCTTCAGTAGTTAAGTGAATATCATATTAATGATCTGCTTCATTTTGACTAAACTAGTGATTCTATTCCAGAAAGTGGTAAAAGAAACCTGATGAATATAATATAATATAAAGTATATAATGAGCCTGACTGAAAAATTTATGATGACATTTTCTAAGTTAATTACTAGATTTGCACAGCTATGTTTAAAATAGAAATACTATAAGTCAGCAAAAGAGGTGGGGTGGATTATGGTAATTTCCATACACCACAACCCCAACTGGCAAAGGTATATCACAATTAATCATCCTGTGATGTTAGAGGAGTGTCTATTTCCACCCAAGCGACACATTGGCAGAGATATATATGCAATGAATTCTGCTGCACCTTAAACAAAGGATACATATTGCTAAGGAAAGGATAGTCTCAGCCAGCAATATCCATTCTCAGAATCAAAAGAGAAACTAAGATCTTTTCACATGCTTCCTGTTGCATTTTGCATTCTTCTTATCCAGTCGATTTCCTTTCTCACCTCTCCCAGGCCTCTATCGATTACAGTCTTTTCCACCAGGGTCCAGTGGCTACATCCCTCTCCTTGTCAAAACCTGACTTTGCCATACCCAGGAGAATTACATTTTACCAGGAATCAAATGCGCTCGCCTAAGAAATGAAACTCTTCCTCTATAATTCCAGGCATCAGTAAGCAGATGGGGTATTTAACTCAGGGGTTTTCCTAGCCTCTGGAACTATGTGGGACTTCTCCAATCCCATCTATGTAGAAAGTTAATCCAGACATTACTAATGTTACCATCATCTGCATCATGTTTTTGACTCTAACGTGTTGCTAACTTCAGCAAACTCACCCTGCCTGGAGACCCTTGTGCTGGACAATGTACATCAAGTTAACACGTGAAACTTTTCTACATTGCCCTTCCCTAGATTTATCTAGACATTTCAATGCTGAGCCATTTTTATCTTTTTACTGTATCTACTCTTAAATAGAAGAATCAGTGCCAGGCAGGAGAAAAACCATAAACTTGGGAAGAAGAAGAAAAAGAACTGGAATAACCTATAAAGAATATAACAAAGCAATGTAGAGTACAGAGAACATTATCTTGATCTTTCAAGCCAATTTACAGGTACTGTCCAGTTTATTTAGCCTATGTCACTTAAGCTAGTGGATTCTTTGAATCAGATTATAGTCTCAATCTGTCATTTCCCTGTTCCTTGTATAGATAATACCTCTGAGTCATACTCCTTAGAGCATAATTAATTGATTACACCGAGGGTGCTTTTAGGACACACTGAAGTAGAAAAAAAAAGCAAACCAACATCAAGGCAGCTAACTAGAAAGGAGAAGTGTAACTGGCTGCATGATTTGATTGCTAATCTGATCACTGGGAACACCTTCATAATTATATAACCACAATACATAGTGCTACTATGTATGGGCAGAGTCAGTATGAACGTAATTGCTGAAATGAATGTATGGTGCCTCATTTCACTTAATTAGATAGACATCATTTGGCTGACTATAGTTTATTTGCCGTGACCACTATTGCTCTAAGTTAAAACTCTTATTTCTGCGTTAAATTCTAGACTATACCCTACCTGGTCTTTATTCCCTTTGAGTCTTTCCACTGTAGTAGGCTCTTCACAACTAGTTACTACTTTAATCTTCTGAGAAGTCATGGTCATTCTGTCACATTCCTTTTCCCCCACATATTTTATAGTCATCTAATTTCTAAAAGATAAAGATAAAATAGTTTATCACTCAGCACTTTGTAGTCTAAATCTACCTGCTTTTCTACCTAATTTTTCATGCCTCTCCTGCATTGATTCTCTACTTTATTCTCGGTTTTTACCTATTTATCTCCAAATTCCCGTAGAATATTCTTACTTTACTCTCCCTTTGTTCGCCTGATTTCTCTTCCTGAGATTTCTGCCTACCCATATCCTTCAATGTTTTAATAGGTAACTCTAGTCACACTACCTCTAAGACGCATTTTCTGACTGTCCAATTCCCATACAGTTCTTCTTCTGTGTAACTCTTAATTATTATTTTCTTTATTACATGGTAGTTAGTTAAATGTTGCATTGTAACAGTAATTTATGTTGTGTAAACTATTTACCTTTCCTTCTAATTTTGCCTTGTAGTATAAGCATCTTTTCCTCACAGGTCACTGAGCAGAAATTCATAGATAAAAGACGTTCAATAGATAATTTTTGGATAAACAGATGATTCATCAAAGATGGCCAGACTGAATCCATTCGTTTTTGGGACGTAGATAACTCTTTATTAGAACGGGCCAAATTTTTTATGCTACTATTTTTGTAGATTTATAAATTTTTTTCCTAACATAATGAAACGGACCTCTATTGATTGCATAACTGTGTCTTCAAATTTTTTTTGTTGTAGAGAAATTGAAAGAAAAATCTGAATCTGCATAAAGTATGACTTGAACTGTTTTCCTTAGTCCCATGATTAACATATAGTCATTTTGTTGGCATTACAGAAACAGTTTCACACTTGTATTGTTAAGTTTAATTTTCTAGTTTTTTTTTTTATTCTGTGAAATGGGGAAGAATTAGAGTATCTTCCTTAGAAGATTCCCTAGTTTAATATAGAATAGAAGGTTCAAGAGGGCAGGGTTTGAAAAAATGATAATTATTATTTGCCAATTAAGTAAATTTGTGACCATACATTATTTTTCTATCGTTGGCCACATTTACACTGGATATCTTCTGAGAGTTAAAATTTTGTGTTGTCCAGTGGCAGTTGATGTCTTTGGTCGATCTGTCATATATGTGCTGAGATATAGCAATTTATGAGACAGGATTTGACTTTAGGAGACCTTTATGATGTTGTATATTATAGAGAAGATTTATTATATAACCATTAATCAATAATGTATGAGTCATATAACCTACTTCTATCATGATGGGGGTTTCAATGGATGTGGACTCCACTTATCAAAAAGTATTTACAGTATTCTTTTTTCTGAAGGTAGTCAGTCCTGTTTATTTTGAGATGGCCAATTGCAAAGGCTGACATGATGAAAAGTGGCATATTCCAGGTAGAAACAATAAATTGTCAATAAATATTTATCCAACTAATATTATCAGTAGTATTCAACAAATACTATCAAAGATAAGCATTCTGGCTGGGCGCAATGGCCCATGCCTGTAATCCCAGCACTTTGGGAGGCTAAGGCAGGTGGATCACAAGGTCAAGAGATCGAGACCATCCTGGCCAACATCTTGAAACCCTGTCTCTCCTAAAAATACAAAAATTAGTTGGGTGTGGTGGCATGTGCCTTTAGTCTCAGCTACTTGGGAGGCTGAGGCAAGATAATCGCTTGAACCCGGGAGGCAAAGGCTGCAGTGAGCCGGGATCACGCTACTGCTCTCAAGCCTGGTGACCGAGCAAGACTCTGTCTAAATAGATAAATAAATAAATAAGCATTCTGCAGATACTAACAACACATACAATACAATGCGAACTGAATTTTCATCTCATTTGTTGAACAACTAAAAGCCATCTCCCAGCTTCCAACTTTTATTCATTTGGTGAATTCCTCCTACCCATTTTTTATGTGTTTTCACAGGATTTATATCTCTATGAAGTTTCCTCCAACGTTGCTCTGCCATTGCTGGCTTTTGGTATAATTAATAGCTTCCTCTTCTAATCCTCTAACATCTCAGAATTGCTCTCTTATACCGTTAATTTAATTGTATTGTTACTGTTTATTTTCCTGTATCTTCCTCCCCCCAAAGTAATTCCTCACCTCCATCCTCAACAAAACCATGGAGCTCTCTAGGTAGGACCTTAGATCAGTGTATAATTGTAGGCTTAGCATCTCCCAAAAAGTAGATGTAGTGTTTATTGTACAGCTGAATAAATATGTGTGGTACACTGAGTTCTTATTTCTAGGAAGTAATACAGAATCCAAAAATAGTTATATTAATGTCTGGCAATATGCTTAAGAGGTATTTATTCTTCAAGAACCCAGTGAGGTTTTGGCATCTGGGTATTATTCAAATTTCTTATGCACCTTTGCTGTTTCACCTCTAAAATAAAACCTGCCAAAGGCCCTGATCTCTCTCTGGAAAATGTCCCTACTTGCTTTCATCATTCACTGCATTGCCAGCTCTGTGCTACCCTTGAAGGTAGGATGATAGTCTAGAATTTTTCAGTGATTTTTGCATGCTGAATTACAAGACAGCTGGAGGCAAAGAAAGAAGGCTTAACTTAAGTGAAACTCTAATATCTTCTCTTTTTTATTAAAGTAGATGAAATTAAACTGGTTACAATCTAACTTAGACAAAAACTGAATTAATGACAAAAGCCCCTGAGCCCTCCTATCAGCAATAATTATGGTATATGATGTATGATGATTATGCATGTGGTTGGCCTGCATGTGTTTTAGGAGGCTTATGGATTACGCTTGCCGGATTCTGGTTTCAATTCTCCCACTTACTAGTTGGTGCTTTGGGAAAATCACTTTACCTGTCTGTGCCTCAGATTTCTTATCTGTAAAACAGTAGTGATACAGTACCTACCTCATATTGTTATCATAAAGATTAGACACAATTATAAAATACGATTTAACTATTATAATTATTAAATTAAGCATTTCTTGTATTACATTCTAGTCCAAAATACCAACAACACTGCAAAGTCAAACAATTTGATTTCTTAACACTGATACACACTTTATGTCCAATCTCAGCTAAGTGGTTATATCTTCCTGTTTTTTCTAAATAATATTTCTACAAAGAAAAAATTTAGTTCTTTCTACTTCTAACCTCTCTTACCTGTGGAACTAGAGAACTTGACAGCCCAATTATCAGAAATGTTGTTGCTCAGCTTTCCTTTAACTCCCTAGAGCCACTCCTATGTGGCTTAGCATTCTGAAGTGTTTTGATATTTGTGTAATGTTTTGGAAATAGGAAGCCAAATGATGGATCTCATGGATTAGTTGAGACCCTGAGAGATGAGGATGAGACAAGAAAGAAATGAATACTTTCTCTAGCTACACTGTTTACTTCCTTGATAAATATGGTGCCTTTATAGAATATTTTTTCCTCCTCCTCTTTTTCCCACTACATAGTGAATATAACTTTAAGTTGTTGTAAAACTGTTATATTTGTCTCTTAGTTTTACTGCATTTTCTCTGATTTGTCCCCTGGAATACTACATTCCTTCTTTGGAATTCATATCTGGACCAAGCTCTTTCTGAAACTAAGATTAAAGGCAACCTGTCTGTGATTATCACCACCGGAGGTATTTTCCAATCCATTAAGAGACAGAACAAAAAGCAAAACTTAAAAGGATGAGGGAGAGAGAAAAAGAGAAAGAGAGAATGGGAGAGAGAGAAAGACAGAGAGAGAGAAGCTGTCTGTGATGAGAATCTGAAACAGGTATCAAGTAAGACTGATTACCTGACTCAGTGATGAGTCAAAATGAATAAAATGCTGTTGGTAACTCAGTGTTTCTTCCTGAGGCCAGTTGATGATCTCACATTAGCAGGACAATGGCTGTGCTTTCACTTTTTAGGAGGGATTCAAGAATTCAAAAAATTAAGAATCTGTTACGATCCAGAATCTACAGTTCCATCAGTCCACAAGCATTTGTCTAATTTAGAATAAATTCTGCATAAATTCTAATGCCATTACATTCATGAAATAAAAATATGTATAAGACAATCACAACTCTTAAGTAAGTTGAAATCATACTAGTTATGTAACATCATTGTTAAACAATTAAAGAATGAGAAATTACACTAAAGAGTGCTATATAATCTGGCATATAGAGTGAATGTCTTAAAAAGTCAACAAAAGAAGAGGAAGGCTAATTTGTGAGTTGGAATAATCAAAGACAAAGCATTGGAATTCTGAGACACTGTTTTCATCCATTCATGAAACAACTGTTTATTGAGTACCTGGTATGTGCAAGGCATGCTGTCATATGCTTTATTCATACTATAGGTGTTCTCCTTTACCATTGTTTATGGTATTTTGCTTAAGATCATGGAGAAAACAGACCAAGATTTTAATCCCAGTCCCACCATTGACAATTGTGTGTTCCTGGACCCATTATGGAGCTTTCTGTGATGCAGTTTCCACTTTTGTAAACTTGCATCATACATTTCTTTTAAGAACTAAAGAGATAAGGTATGTGAAGTGGTGAATACAGTATCCAGAACCTGGCATTTAATAAATGCCAGTGATTTTGGTGATAACAAAAAAGAAGAAGATGATAATCATAAGAGGTTACATTATGCAGTGATTAGATAATAAAATTTGGACTTGAATGGCTTGTTTCAAATTCTGATTCTGCCACTTTTTAGCTATATAACCTTGCGTAAATTACTTAACATCTTTGTACTCAATTTATACATCTGTAAAATAAAATAGCTGTATCTCGTACATCCTAAAATTTTTATGAAGATTATAATTTTAAACTTGAGAATTAGAATAATTCTTTCCTTATATTAATCACCATAGATTTGTTATTAAGTAATAAAATAAAGCAGATAGCTATTATTTCATTGAGTTCTAAGTACCATGAGAATAGCTTAATGTATATTTTGCTATGTCTCCTGAATTTAGAAAAGTTCATGACACTTTCAAGACAATAAATATTTGTTGAATAGTAATAGTAATTATTATGCATCTTATTTGGGGCACTAATTATTATAACTCTTCTGACAGAGGCAGCATAAATGTTATGAATGTGGCCAGAGTGGTACTCTATCTAAATTGTCTACATTTACAAGCATTGTTTTTGAGTGCATTGCATGAAAAAGTTAAAAAGTCATGACTTCTCATTACATTAAATTCACTTTTCTACCTCACTGACATTTGGTAAACCATAACATATATATGTTTATGTCTGTACATGTCCATCAACTAGTTTAAATGATTACCCTACAATGAATAGACAATTTTAAAATAATACCAGCTTTATATGTTTATTTACTTGTGACCAATTAATTAAAATTTTATGTATTGTCATAACAAATGATCATTGATCCCATGAAACAGTTTCAAAATTGGGGCTTTGAATAAAGATCACTTATGATGAGTCCAGAGTGTGAACTTTATAGATAATAATGCCTATGTGGAGTCTCTTTTGTGGTATTAAATGATGTAAAACAATTTTTGAATTATCATTGAATCCCCACTGCTCTAAATTACTTCTGTTTATGTACAGAGAGTTGAGCTCGTGGAAGAAGAGGCATATAAATTGATATGGTCCTTTCCTCCACTTGAGTACAACATAGCTTCAAGATCAAGGATGTGATATGAACTATGGCCAAATAACACAAAATTTAACAATCAAACTAATCCCTCTTAGCGAGGGGAGAAAATATAAAACATGAACTGCCTGACAGAGAGCCTAGGCTAGGAGGTGAACAGGCCATAAAGTAAAGACTTGCTCCATTGATTCAGTTACTTGGTTTAACTTTTAGAATGTGAAAAATAAGGGTATTGACCTCAAGAAAAAGGGCTCTGGTCTCCATCCCACTTTATATTTTAGTTTAAATGGAGAAGTTCATATTAAGGAAACCCTTTGGAAAACAGGTAAATATGGTCAACCCCCTAAGGGTAACTCCATGTGTTTTTCTCACCAATATGTCCCCAGTTCTAGTGCAGTTTTTGACACATAATTGGGGAACTGGTAATAATTTCTTGAATGTCTCAAGTCTTTCTTATGAAGATATCCTAGACTTGAGATATTCAACAAATAAATAAATAGATTGACCAATTATGTACAGTTGCTTCATTGCCTTAGCGTCCTCTCTCTATTGATTTTTTATTTCTTGGAATCTTTTAAGAGTTCAGATGAAGGTGTGCTCTTTTATTTCAGATGACCTTTTATCCCTAAATATTTCAGTATGTATTATTAAAAATAAGAGGACTCTCCAATATAACCACTACATGAATTGGGAAATATAACGTTACCACTGTTAAATGTAACACATTGTCTAATTCACAGTTTGCATCAGTCTCTACTCAAATTAATTGTCTTAATTATATATACATATATATATAATTTTTTTTTGAGACAGAGACTCACTCTGTCACCCAGGCTAGAGTGCTGTGGCACGACTGTGGCTCACTGCAGCCTCAAACTCCTCAGTGCAAGCCATCCTCCCACCCCAACCTTCCAAGTAACAGGAACTACAGGCACACGCCAGCACACCTGGCTAATTTTTGCAGTTTTTGGAGAGAGGAGGTTTCACCATGTTTCCCAGGCTGGTCTGGAACTCCTGGGTTCAAGCAATCCACCCATCTTGGCCTCCCAAGTGCTAAGATTACAGGCATGAGCCACCATGCATGGCCAATAATATTTTTAATAGGATCCAGTCCAGAATCACACATTGCATTTAGCTTCATGAAACATTAGTCTCAGGTAGTCTTGAACAGTTTCACAGTCTTTGTGTTTCTGGGCCTTGGCATTTTTGGAGATTATCAATTATTTTTGTGTAAGTCTCCTCGATTTGAGTTTATATAATACATAATATTATATAATAGAGGTATTATGATATTATAAACATATAATATTTACTGTACAACAATATTGTTATTATAATAATACTGGGTCTTCCTTTACTTCCCAAGAATATTATGAGTAAAAAAAATCATTATTATGATGGATATTTGAACTCTTTGAGGAAAGGTAATGTATCAAGCCAAGATCAAATTATTAGTTCCTATTATGTCTATAAAATTTTTTCCGTTTCTGAGGGCACTATATCTCCCAAACTTTATTCTGTATTAGACACCACTGCCAACTCCCATGACCTGATTCTTAGAACACGTTAACAGCTCTTGCCAAAGGAGTCTGACACAAATGAACCATCCTTTAGCCTCAAGTCTTCCTTATTCACACTTTCTCTTTAAAAACATTTCTGATTGATGCCCAAGGCATCTATTTCACAATCTTAATTTCAATTTGCCTCACCCTTAGGTGGGACTCTCTCCTGCTGATTTTGCAGAAGTCCAACTTTTTCTATTTGCAACTAACTAGATTGGAAATGGTTAGAGACTAAGGCAGTCTAACTGGCAAAGTGACTTCCCACTGGGACTAAGTCAGCTCGGCCTCCCAGTACTAAGGAAGGCTCACCGCCAACTCAGGGAGCAGAAACGTGGTCTGCAAGTAGGGATTCTCTTAGCTGATTTCTCTTTTGAGAAGATACAAAGAGAATGAGGACAGACCAATGTGGAGCTGTTCTGGAACACCCTTTGAATTTAACGGGAGAAGTAGTCATGCCACAAAGTACTTTGAAAGACAGATATTTAGCCCCACAGACTTAACTTGTGAGATCAGCTTGTTTCTGATCATCCTTCGTCAAACAAACAAGAGGAGTGACACATTTTCATTCTCTCACTTAGATACAAACCCACATCATTGACTCAAACTAGATTAATCCTCTTAACATCTCTGCAATGAGGATTGTCTGCACTCAATTGCAGGACAATTCTTGCAGTTGGTTCTTGTCTCGGCAGGAAGCATATAAGAAGCTTCATGGCTAAGCCAGAAATTGCCTTATACACTCTGGCAGCTTATTGGTATGATGTAACTGAAGGGCCGGGTTTGATTCTGTTTGCTTGTGTTTACCTGGGTTCCCCGACTCCCTCTCAAGTCCAGGTCTTGTTGCTGTAACTACAGAGACACTCTATCTCAATGAACTTTATTTGTCCCAACTTTTCCTTGGTAATCTGAGCTCTGGCTTCTCATGCTTATTTGTTGTGGCCAATAGTCCCAGTTCACCAGGAGTGGGAATGCATTATATGTTGAAAGAAACTGGAAACTGAAGCATTAAAACCAGTCTCATTCCTATTTGGGTGATTGCTACAACCCTTTCCACCAAAGAGTTCACTGGACATCTCTGGGATATTCAGCCACTCTTGTAAAACAGGCATGTTGTGAATCTTGTTACTCTTATGCTGAGTACTTTATCAGTATTATGTACATTATGAACCAATTCTACATATTTGCGATTTTGGTGTAGCTAATACCAATGGTCACAGAACGAGCTGATGACGTCAATAAATTAGTTTCTTCCATTTCTAATTTAATTCTGTGCAAAACTCAAACTGAGGTAGTGACATCATATCTTTGCTTAAGAAGAGATTTTCACATGAGAAAAATCATGCGTAAGAATTGGATAACTCATTCAAAAATGAAACAGACCATCTGAATTTAAAGTTTTGTTTTTCTGCATGCTAGTTCTACCTTTTAATGACTTTAAAAACTGAAGAATGGCTGGCCACAATGGCTCATGCCTGTAATCCCAGCACTTTGGGAGGCTGTGGCAGGTGGATCACCTGAGGTCAGGAGTTCGAGACCAGCCTGGCCAAGGTGGAGAAACCCCATCTCTACTAAAAATACAAAAAAATTAGCTAGGTGTTGTGGCAATCGCCTGTAATCCCAGCTACTCAGGAGGCTGAGGTAAGAGAATTGCTTAAACCTAGGAGGTGGAGGTTGCAGTGAGCCGAGATTGCACCATTGCACTACAGCCTGGGTGACAGAGTTGGACTCCATCTCAAACAAAGCAAAACAAAACAAAACACAAACTGAAGAATAAGAAGGAAAAGAAAAAACACTGGGCGAGAAAATGTAGTTGGTTTTAATATTGTTACAATCAGGATTGTCACTGTAATTAAATCCTGATATTGTGCTCAGTGATAAGGGTATGCCACTTAACCTTGTTTGTTCTTGACTGAGAAGACTTGGAAGATACAGGAAATGCCTTTAGCATTTTTCTGAAGACAAAATTCACATTCTTTTTCTTTAGGAATATCTATCTACATTTCCCAGTAGTACTTTGAATTTGACCATGTGCACAGATGTGGTTGATGTTGATTTTGGGTGTGTGTTAGCTACATTCTAGGCCATGTACATATCATAAAATAAAACGTGGCACAATAGAGCTTTAGGAACTAGCCCAAGGGCCTCAGCCAGAAAATGATCTCAAGTCTCCTTAGACATTGAATACTATATATTTAATATATTTTCTTGAATTTTAATCACAGTTGAAATTCTCTGGAAGTCTGAATTAGTCATCTTTAATTACAAGAAGATTCTTTGATCTTTTTAGTTTGCTAGATTAAAAGTCTCAAAGCATTTCTTATAACAATATAGTTTTTAAAAAGCTTTCTAAAAGTAAAGATTAATGGTATTTTTCATGATAATAAATGTTCAACTGCCAAAGCCTAAGCTCAAGAGTGCGATGTAAAGTTGTGCACAATTTTAGGAAGATTTGGGCATTCTCAGGAGTTGAAGATAAATCAACCAATTTTAACAACATCTTATTTGGCTGCTCTTCAGGAAGAAATGGGTTTTGGGCTTTTCTTGCAATCTTTTTCCTGCTTCTCCAATCATCAGACAACACACATACATGCAGGCATACAGACATACACACACACACACACACACAATAAGGAGTCAGGGAGACTCCTTATTGATGTGACTGCATTTAATATTTTGAAAAATTTCCAAACCAAACTCAATGCAGTGGAATGCTTGAAGTTTCACAGAGATTTTAAAAAGTGTACTCCTTCCTGTCATCTCCACATGGTTTAAAGGGTGAGGTGAGAGATCACCTGAAGATTATTTCCAAGCCAAGAACAGAAAAGATGAAGAAAAACAAAATTGATAAAAAAATATTAGGTCTTTTATATGCTAGATCTTTTGTATATTAGTGATCTAGCATAGCAGGGAGATACTTAAAAAGAGGAACACACAGCATATTTACCTATATCTATCTATGTACTTATGCATACACACATATAAAGATTATTTGCCTGTCCTAGCTGAAAATGCAATTGTTTTATTCTAATTGTGGATCTAATTACACAATCTCTCTATATTTAATTTGCTGTTAAAAATATATACTATGGCAACTCAAATGCCCATCAATGATAGACTAGATAAAGAAAATGTGGCACATATATATCATGAAATACATGCAGCCATAAAAAAAAAGGGTGAATTCATGTCCTTTGCAGGGACATGAATGAAGCTGGAAACCATCATTCTTGGCAAACTAACACAGGAACAGAAAGCCAAACACCGTATGTTCTTACTCATAAGTGAGAGTTGAACAATGAGAACACATGGACACAGGGAGGGGAAAATCACACACTGGGGCCTGTTGGGGGTTAGGGAGTAGGGGAGGGATAGCATTAGGAGAAATACCTAATGTAGATGACCAGCTGATGGGTGCAGCAAACTACCACGGCACGTGTATACCTATGTAACAAACCAGTACGTTCTGCACATGTATCCCAGAACTTAAAGTATAACAATAATATTATATATGTGTGTGTGTGTGTGTGTGTGTGTGTGTGTATGTATACATATATACTATGTGCATTCTCTAGAAGGCAATTTCTTCTCCCCAAAACATGTTCTACTTCTTTTAAAGCCTCTGGTAAAACTTTTATCTAAGCCATCAGATTTAGCAATTTGTAACTGATCTAATCTCTCCACAAAATCCTTGCTTACTGAAATTGCATCCAACAGTTTCTCACTATAAACCTTTCAGCTCACATAAAACTGAATGACAACCTATGTCTTTCTTCTTTTTACTTTCACAATCTCCTGCTGTTTTTCTTTTAACCCCTCCAAATAGATAAGCTTAATCAGAAATCAGAAATCATTTCAGTAATTACCAGGTATGGCATTATGAAATAGATAATCATTTAGAGTTAATATAAAAAAATAAAGAACCACAATATGGGCCATCATCAGATGGAATTTAAGCAATTACAGTGTTCTTTTTTAATAAATCCTCCAATAGAATATAAGGGTTTCTAAAGGTTTATAGGTGAGTGTCATTATCTGATGGAGGCTTTCTTTTTATTCATTTATTATTTAATACATTCTTTCGTCAAATATTATTATCTGTGCATCAAATATTATGTAAGTACAGAAGATATACTGATGAACAAAAATAGGCACATGATTTATAATTGTTTAGTAACATAAAATTGTCTCAATAATTAACTATGAGGCTGAATGACAAATGTCTATTACATAAACCTCTTGAATAGGCAATTATATTTGGGAAAAATACTTCTTGTCTTCTCTAATAATTGGTGGGTTGTCTAGTATTGTGTCTGATGTAGATTAGATGCTCAACAATTTATTTAATGATGAAATTTATATTGATATTAATATAAAATCTTTGATCTTTTAGATTTTGAAATTCCACTTACTTGAATTTCTACTTTCTTAAGTTCCATATTTAGATTATAATAAAGGTCTTTATTTCATTGTAAACCCAAATTCTGGCCTGTACCTAAACTACTTCTTCACAATAAATACATCACTATTTCTTGGGCTGCTTAAATTATGTGGATTTTATTACATCTTGATTCTTCATCAATCCCTAAAAATGCCTAACCAAATGGGCATCAGCTATGGCAGTTGTGAAACTGGGACCTGAGAATCCAGGTGATTCCTAACAGTAAGTCGATTAATCCCATGAAACTCGGAAAATTTGCTTATTTACATGTTATTTGAAGCCTTGTCATACCCTGGAACAATTGGGCTTAAATGCTGAAAAATGAGAGATCACTATGAGAAGACAAGTAGGCACTCTCCAATTTTTTGTGTCCCATAGTATTTTGCAGAAAAGGCATTTTATGGCTATCTACAGAGCAAGTGGTTGATTGACAGGTTGAATCAATTATTTTTTTCCCAGGAAAGTAAATAAGAATACTAAAAAGTGTAAAATCAGTTCTATGTTGAGATTTCCAGATGTGATTTGCAATGTCCTAACTTTGACATGTGACAACAAAAGATGAATCTATCTTATATAGAATCAATATATGATGATTCCTTCTTTTTCTCCTGTTCTACTCAGCTGCAAGAAAACTTGTAGTTCTCCAAGCATGACAAGGCTGGCTTACTTCTGTGTATCTTTAGTTTTTCCCTGAAACTGTAGCTTTTTCAGAACCCTGCTTAAGGTAGGATGGATGCCTCCCATTGGATGCTACATACTGGTTAGGTGCAGAGACTTGGTCTCTGTCTCTCTTGCCCTGAAGTTCAAGTTTTTCTGAATTAGCCTATGTCCTCAGAATGCCACTTACTCCTCTGGTTACTGCTCTAAGATTCTGGCCTGGTTATTTCTTAATTAATCTCATGGCTCTCTGATGCTTTCTAAAGAACACTTATACCATTATCCTCAGCAAACTAACACAGGCACAGAAAACCAAACACTGTATGTTCTCACTTATAAGCCAGAGCTGAACAATGAGAACACATGGACACAGAGAGGGAAATGACACACACTGGGGCCTGTCCGGGGCACAGTGGGAGGGAGAGCATTAGGATAAATAGCTAATGCATGCGGGGCTTAGTACCTGGGTGATGGGTAGATAGATGCAGCAAACCACCATGGTATATGTTGCTTTATGCAGCAAACCTGCACTTGTATCCTGCACTTGAGTCCCATAGCACTTTGCAGAAAAGGCATTTTGTGGCTATTTATGGAGCAAGCAGTTGACTGACAGTTTGAATCAATTATTTTTTTCCCAGGAAAGTAAACAGGAGTACTGAAAAGTGTAAAATCAGTTCTATGTTGAGATTTCCAGATGTGATTTGCAATGTCCTAACTTTGACATGTGACAAATAAATATTATTTAATTAAAATTAAATTGAATTTAAAAAAAATATTTAGTATCCTTTTTAGTTTTCAGGAGGAAGATTGCTATAAATAACCTAATCTGACTTATGTACAGACACAGAAGCTGGAATTATCAGTAGTTGTTTTTTTATTAATGGATTTTTTTGGATTGCACCATTCTACAACAGCCAGCATGATAATGACCACAAGATACTCTAAGTAGAAAAAATGCTACCTTAGAATTGGCTCATGTCCTAAAATTCCTATAACCTCATCCTTTTACAAAATGCCTAATAAACTATAGATTTGCAAATTTTCTTTCTATATTTATAGATAATTCTATATATGGAATATGCTAAGATATTGAGATATAACATTTACACAGTTTTGAATCTTTTATTACTATGGTTCTGACTTTTCTGTGATGTACTAAAACATTTTGGACAAATGAATCCCTACTACATCAGCTAGATTTTGAGTGTTTAAAGTAAAATCTTATTTAAAGCAAAATCTTCTTTAGATGGTTCTTTCCTCACTCTTTCCATGATATTTTATGGTACTATTTTTCATTCTGAATTAGCACCATCTTTGAATTATTCTCATTTCACCAAAGTCATCTGTCATAATGATATTATTACTTGATAAAGTACAGTGTCATTTAATTAATTCCTCACCTCCAGGATAAATTTTATTTAATCACTTGTATTTATTCAACCCATACTAAATGGATGCCTGATACATGCTAGGCACAATGTTAGATGTTGAAAAGTAGATTAGTTGCAGAAAAAGTGTTCCACAGTTATTCTACTTCCATTGTCTCCATGAGAGAATCTTTTTTCAATATTTTTGAAAGGACTTTACAGTGGAATAGCTAATGTGTTATCTTCAACATGATTTCCTTTTCATATGACACTCCCTAATCATTTCCTAATATTGGTAAAATGAGGACATGTGAGTCAATTGTCTTTGAATTCATTTTTAAATAATTCATGGAGATAGTCATGTAAACAGGAAAATATGAAGCTTATATTTTATTTCTTCATATTAAAAATTCCTTAAGAATACCTCTACTTAAATAAAATGCACCAGTGTTAATATTTTCTGGAACCTATTTAATCCAGTAGTAGTTTAGTTGACTTATCTCTCATCTTTATAAAATTTAATTTTTTTTTTTTGCTTATTCTTTAGGACAAAACCTTTTATTTGAATGCATTGTGTCAGGTGTATCAGTTGAAATACAAATAGAGATGTTGCTATATACAACATTTATAGCATCAAAAATAAGATCTAGTTCTCCTGCATATGTTGAAAAAGACTGATTTGAAAATCAATATGTTTGGTTGAATATACGGGTACATAACACGATCTTGAATGTACTTGCAGTCCTCTACTCTATATTATCTTATAATTTTGAAGTTACACACCTTTCTAAAGATGTAAGAACATGTATTATGTACTGAATATTTATATGAGAGCACACTAATTTAGTATGTTCTTTCAAGTCTACTCTTGGTATTTCTTTCTACATTTAAATTTAAGGCTTGATTAGTGCATAGAAAGTATACATCCAGGAACATTATGCTTATTTCTATCAAATATGAAGTTTCATTATTTTTTGAAATAAAGAATAAATTATTTTAAACCCTTAGAGAAATGGAATGAGTAAAATTTTCAACATGACTATTATTCTTAAAACTTCCTATGTTAACCCAAATTTAGAACTAAGAAATATATACTTTTATAATTACCCCCATAAGAAATTTCTCTGCAAATTAAAGTTTGCATCTCATGTGATTATAATATTAAGCTTGAAACTTAACAATTCTACATCATTTTTCATATTTAAAACTTTGGAAAAACATTAACTAATTAATCAAATCAGATAACAATGCTGTTATGAACTGAACATTATATTGAATCATTTGCTGCAGAATATCAAGATGGCATATGTATAGATGTCACTTTTGAAGTAATGATTATAGCTATGTGCAGTAAAGTATTTATTACCTTATCTAATTAATACACATTTTGGCATGTCAGGGTTTGTGAGTAATTATAGTTTTCTATTGCGGTAATAATTTGTATGATTTATGAAGCCTATGAAACAACAATGTGAGCCAAAAAGCTGTCTGGGATAATTACAGTTAAGCAGCGTGATCAACAGGTATGCCCAGCCAAGGGAACACAGCCCTGGGGATAAGATCCTCAAACAAACAGAAGTGACTGGAGATGTTCACTTCTCAGCCTGCTTTTTCTCACCTGAAAAAAAAAATGGCCCACCCACTGTTCTCAGGTGCATTAACAAAGCACCGATTGCTTAAGTCTATGTAGTTATTTTCCAAAGGTTCATGTGCTGATGTGGAGGACTTCATAAAAGAATAAATACAATAATTACGGACTATATAAATTTTCAATTATTTCAAGGAAGACTGAATGTTGATGCATTTAATTTGTTTAAGAATTCGAGTGCATGCTGTGGCTACTGAAAACTCTTACCTAGAATCTGAATTCATTCTGTTCCAGTTAGTGACAGAATACTCTTGACGCTGCCATACTAGCCATTCCAATAGGCTCTGAGTCTGACTTCCTTCTGGAAGCAAGATAACCGGAGTCATTGTCCTAGTGGGAATATAGAATAGAGTTTGTCTCCCAAGAATTTTGCTCAGATAAAGGAATTGACTATCCAGAAACTTAAGAGTTGGAAAAGAGCCCAACTATCATTATCCACATTTATATAATAAATTTTAGGAAGTTGGTGAGTTGCAGAAAATCTACAGATTATTCTTTATTGGACATTGCTTTTGCTTTGCTAAGTCTACTTTGACCTTCCCATCAGTCATTTTCTTTTGCTTCATATTAATGTCCTCAAGGTACATAATGTTTTAATTGGCTTTCAGCACATACACTAAAGCAGGAGATCCTATCTCACAGAAAGAAGCAGCTGTAAATTTCTGAGAACTGTTCTCAATATGTGGGAAGTTCTTAAATTAGTTTGACTTTTCTCAGGAAGACTAACCCATTTATATATCACAGGAGTATATTGAATTTTTAGTTATTAACTCCAGGTAGAGACAAGTTCTTACTGTTTTTTTATACAGGAAGACTAAACGATACCATCGAATAATACTGACTGTTGAAAGCAGTGTCATAGAATATCCCACTTTAAAATTCATGCTATATTGTAGAGTCAGCAATCCATAGAAAGATAGCCACTTTTGTATAAGTTGGGAAACTATACTGCAAGAGAAGAGCAACAGCTCCATGAGTGGTCTGGAATGGAAATCAGGAATTTCTCTTAACACATTCAACTAAGCAATCGTCCTTATTTACCTCCACTTTATCAAGGGCTTGTTTTATGGTGCAACAAGGCAAAGAGAGGAAACAGGTGACGTAGATCAAGGATGTGAGTTGGGGCCTGGAGAATCTGCAACTCATGCCAACCTCAACCCTTGGTGACAAACTGACTTTGAACTGGCAAGCCTTCTCTCACAATGGGTTAATGGTCATCTAAAATGAAAATCTCTCTCTTTGACTTTTAAAATATTTGTTAGAGGAAAAAAAAATGGAATAAGCAAACATACCCACACAAAGCGCAAAGAAAATGTTTTCATTCCAAACAAGAGGCTACTTTTGGTGGGAAAATGTGTGATTTTTAGGAGCAGTAAAATATTAAAGAAGAATATCCTTACTATTTGAATTCTGAAGTTACTTTTAGGCTTTTTCTATTTTACCAGACACAGTAGAAAGTTCAGGTCGAATGGTAATTCTAGAAAGAGACAATGTCTGGGCTTTTAAGCGTTTTGAGTAGAATTTTAGAGACAGAAATTTAAGTAATTAAGTCTATTCTGCCCCTGGGCTTAGCATGCAGGCAGCATCCAAAATACTCACTCCCTTGCCTCCTCCTCTCTCTTCTTGTCAGCTTGTCACCTTCTCCCACCCACACAGGCAGACACACATGCTTCCTGTAGCTTCCTGTAAATGACAATGGCCCCAGTAGGTTAAAACCTCTCCAAGAAAACAAACAAAAAAAGGTAAAATAAAGTTCAGAAATCCAAAGGTCAAAGAGTAGAGTGAAACCAAAACTATGTCAGGATATTAAGGGGAGGTAGGAACAGGGAGAAAACATATCGTTAATCTCCATAATTATAACTTTATGTTACAATTTGCTGCTCATCACGGATGAGGGCAAACAGTCTGGTAAAACTGAGGCTGGAAATACGTATATGTAGCATGGATGCATATACGCATATATATGCACACATACATATAAACAAACATTCTGTTACATGTTTAATTCTGTATGAGCTTTTACGTATAGCTTACGCATAAAAACTAAGATTATGCATTAAAGACATTTATATCTTCAACAGCTTTTGCTTTCATTTCTAGACATTACTCATGTCTTTCCCTTTCTTTGGTAACTATAAGCTTATTTGTTAACTTCTATTTATTTCTTTAATATTTGCCATTTACCAATATTGATGTTATTCAAAGGATGTATATTTTTAAACATTTCAATTAAGGCTATGTTTGTTTAGTAGTTTGCTTTTTCAGATTATGGGTGTCCTTACAAAATTGATTTAAATAAAATTTATTTTTAAAATAAAATAAAGTGTATGGTTAATAAATACACTTTATTTATTTTTGAGACAGGGTCTCGTTCTGTTGCCCAGGCTGGAGTGCAATGGTGCAATCTTGGATCACTGCAACCTCCGTCTTTTGGGCTCAAGGGATCCTCCCACCTCAGTCTCCTGAGTAGCCGAGACTACAGGCACATACCAGCAAACCCCAAACATTTTTTCTGTATTTTTTGTACAGACCAGGTTTCCCCATGTTGCCCAGGCTGGTCTTGAACTCCAGGGTTCAAGCGATCAGCCCACTTGTGCCTCCCAAACTTCTGTGATTACAGGTGTGGTATTTATCATAGACTTTAAAAATATTAAAATGATTGCTATTAAACACATGAAGCTGTTAATGTTACTTCCCAGAATCATTTACATGTGGACAAGTCTTGTTCACCTTGTCCAGCTGTTGCCTTTTTTCCACCATTAGTTTCTTGTTTAATTGCATTACCTGGTAATGTCATATGAATGTCCTCCTGCCAAAGGCACTAACAAAGTTGAATGTGAACACAGTTTACACCTGGTGTCTGTAATCAACAGGGTTTGTGTTCTTCATTAAATGGTGACCATGGTGTTACTGGGAATTACACTGCCTCTTCTTCCCAGGAACTGTCTTCTTTCACCTCAAGAAGCAAAGGCTTTGTTTCATTTTGTGTTGCTCTCAATAGCTTCTTTCGCAGGGAATAAAAGCACACTAAAATCTTGTGTATCTTTAGGCATATTTTTCTTCAATTTGCCAGAAAATTATTCTCTGAAGAGTAGCTTCTTTGCTTTGAAGTTGCAACTCTTTTGACGTTAATTCTTTTCATCGATCACTTTTTGGCAGTGACCCCCACTAAAACAAGAAAAAAGATGAAGACAAACAACCTGGACTGGACTCCTGCCAAGTTCACAAACCGATTTTGCAAGTGAGGGGACCATTGCCAGAAGCATTGTACACCTACTGACCTTAGCATTTCTTTATTTTTTTATTTTTTGAGACGGGGTCTTGCTCTGTCACCCAGGTGGAGTGCAGTGATGCAATAATAGCTCATCTCAGCCTCCAGAGCTCAACCGATCCTCCCACCTCAGTCTCCCATGTAGCTGGGACCACAGGTGCCATCGCTACACTCTGCTTTTTATCTTTTTAATTTTCTTTTGTAGAGATAGAGCCTCACTATACTGCCGAGGCTGGTAGAGTTTTTTTTAATTTTTATTTTCTATCAGTTGGGGCCAGTGCTGAGGTCTGATTTGAATCTTTCTGAATTTCAGTAGATTTATCATCTGCATGTGTCTTCACAGTGTGTTTTTAGAGTTTGCTTTGAAATTGTTCCTGAGATATGTTTTCTTCCTCCTGATCATAGAAGTGAAACAGCTAGATTGCAAGTCATTAAATGTATCCAATAACTTTGATTCTTTAAAATTCTGCTTGTATATCATTTAATATTGAAGGGTGCTTCAACATGGATGGTAAAGTAGATAATTATGGTGCTCACTTATGAGTGAGAACATGTGGTGTTTGGTATTCTGTTATTGTGCCAGTTTGCTGAGAATGATGGTTTCCAGCTTCATCCATGTCCCTGCAAAGGACATGAATGCATCCTTTTTTATGGCTGCATAGTATTCCAAGGTGTATGTGTGCCACATTTTCTTTTCCAGTCTATCATTGATGGGCATTTGGGTTGGTTCCAAGTTTTTGCTATTGTAAATAGTGCCACAATGAACATACGTGTGCATGTCTTTATAATAGAATGATTTATAGCCCTTTGGGTATATACCTAGTAATGGGATTGCTGGGTCAAATGGTGTTTCTATTTCTAGATCCTTGAGGAGTCACCACACTGTCTTCCACAATGGTTGAATTAATTTACACTCCCATCAACAGCGTAGAAGCATTCCTACTTCTCCATATCCTCTCCGGCAACTGTTGTTTCCAGATTTTTTTAATGATCACCATTCTAACTGGCATGAAATGGCATCTCAATGTGGTTTTGATTTGCATTTCTCTAATGACTAGTGATAATGAGCATTTTTTCATATGTTTGTTGGCTGCATAAATGTTTTCTTTTGAAAAGTGTCTGTTCATATCCTTCACCCACTTTTTAATGCAGTTGTTTGTTTTTTTCTTGCAAATTTCTTTAAGTTCTTTGTAGATTCTGGATATTAGTCTTTCATCAGATGGGTAGATTGCAAACATTTTTTTCCCATTCTCTTGATTGCTGGTTCACTCTGATGATAGTTTCTTTTGCTGTGCAGAAGCTTTTAAGTTTAATTAGATCCCATTTGTCTATTTTGGCTTCTGTTGCCATTGCTTTTGGTGTTTTGGTCATGAAGTCCTTGTCAATGCCTATGTTCTGAATGGTATCACATGGGTTTTCTTCTAGGGTTTTTATGGTGTTAAGTCTTATGTTTAATTCTTTAATCCATGTGGAGTTAATTCTTGTATAAGGTGTAAGGAAGAGGTTCAGTTTCAGCTTTCAGCACATGGCTAGCCAGTTTTCCCAACACAATTTATTAAACAGGGAATCCTTTCCCTATTGCTTGTATTTGTCAGGTTTGTCGAAGATGCATCAGTTATATTTTTATATAAAATGCATATACTGCATATTATACACAATATACAATATAATGTAACATATTATTATTACATAGCATCATTGTCTGCTGAAATACAGAGAATTAAATGCAGAAAGATAGAGGAAGCTAACATTTGTATCTGGCAATGTAGTCTGATATGGTTTGGCAGTGTCCCCAACCAAATCTCACTTTGAATTGTGATAATTCCCATGTGTCAAGGGTGGGGCCAGGTGGAGATAATTGAATCATGGGGATGGTTTTCCCTATACTGCTCTTGCAGTGAATAAAAATCATGAGATTTAATGGTTTTATAAATGGGAGTTTCCCTACACAAGTTCTTCCTTGCCTACTGCCATGTAAGATATAACTTTGCTTCTCATTCACCTTTCTCCATGATTGTGAGGCCTCTCCAGCCACGTGGAACTGTGAGTCCACTTAACCTCTTTCCTTCATAGATTACCCAGTCTCAGGTATGACTTTATCAGTAGCATGAGGATAGACTAATACATAGTCTATTAGTTATGAGTGGACTTTGAAGCCAATCTGTCTCTCTCTCCCTCTCTTGTTCTCTCTGTCTCCTCACCCTCACCACTTTTGAGACAGGATCTGGCTGTCACCCAGACTGGAGTGCAGTGGCATGATCATGGTTCACCGCAGTCTTGACCTCCCAGCTCAAGCAGTTCTCCCACCTCAGCCTCCCAAATAGCGAGGCTAGTTTTTTGTGCTTTTTGTAGAGACAGGGTTTTGCCATGTTGCCTGGGCTGGTCTTAAACTCCTGAGCTCAAGGAATCTGGCTGCCTTGGCAGAGCTGGGATTGCAAGTAGGAGGCAATGAGCCCGACTGAAGCCAGTTTCTTAGTGTTTGATTTCCAGCTCTGCAGTTTCTTAGTTATGGGACCTTAGAAGAATCTCATTACTCTGTTAAGCCTTAGTTACTTCATCTGTAAAAGAATAATAGAATGAATAAGATCTTAGGGATGAAGTAAGAGAACGCATAGTAACACTGAATAAACACTAGCTATTATTATTACTACTATAATAAAGATAATTTGTTCTCTGTTCCCATGACATGTTTCTAATCACAGACTTAGGCATATAAAAAAATTAAAGAATAAAAAAACCCAAAAAATTGCCATGACTGAGAACTTGTAGTTTTAGAAAAGGAACAGACATCCATAAATAATGTGAAGGAGAAGTCCAAATTTAGTTGTCGTGGTGGAAGACAGAGGTTGGAGGACAAGTCAATAACGTAATTTCTTGACCCTATTGTTATCTTGTGTGTGGGAAGAGGTATTGCTCAGGAGACAGTCATAAGAGTGATATGATTTCCAAGTCACTATAAATGCCCTAGACTATGTCCTCATTCCACATGTTTATAGATAAAAAGGAACTCAGTGCAATATTGATAGAATGGAGAAAATAAGAAATTTACTTTTTATCTAGGCTGTGATGCACTATTTCTCACTTCATAGCCTGGATTAAGTTTTCTAATATTGACAACATTTTCCTATGTCTCATGTTCATCATTGATTCACGAAGTATTTTAAGTGATATTATGCACCAGGTCCTATTCTAGAAGCTGGTCTACATAGAGAATATCTTCTAGTGAGACATTGTATGATTGCTAGGCATGACCATATTCTAATACAGATTTTGGAGACCAGTTAATCATTTAATTTCAATTTTACATAAACATTTATTCAATCTCGATTCTCTTCTAGACACTACATTCAGGGCACACAAATGAACTCAACAAGATTGTCTCGAGTCTTGTGGAGATAATTTAGTGAGAAAGCCACGTTGGACAGGCAATTACAAGCGCGATAAATGAGCCACAGTGGCAAGTATGGGATGCTGTGGGAATACACAGCTGGAGGAGTTCTCTGATCTTTGAGGTCAGAAATACGCTCTCTGATGAATGGAACTCACCCTGAGAAGTGGCTTTAAAAATGAAGCCAATGCTTGAACACTGGTTAGTTCCATACCTGACTCACATTTAATACTTTCCGATCTTGTTCTCCTTGCCTGTAATGTTTGTGAAAACTTATTTTCTATAGTAAGAGATGTCAGGTTCCTTTCTGTGATAAACACAACATAATATTCACCCTCTTGTTTTTTTTTTTCCTTACAGCATCTGGCTCCATATAAGTTTGTTTTATTATTCAGTAATGGTGATGATAGTAAAGATGGAATAACTCATGCTCAAAAGTATTGCTCAAGGATTTCAGTTAATAAGTGAGGAAGGCTGTATTTAATTAGAGTTATTTTTCCAAGTAATTTTGAATATATTAAGTTATCTTTCCTACTAGGGCTTATTATATAGATTTCTAAAACCTATGGTAGAATATGTACATGTTCATATACATATAAGCATATGATATAAGCATATGAGCTATGGCAATTCTTTTTTTTTTTTTTGAGACACAGTCCTGTTCTATCTCCCAGACTGGAATGCGTTAGTGTGATCTTGGCTCACTGCCACCTCTGCCTCCCAGGTTGTAGTGATTCTCATGCCTCAGCCTCCCAGGTAGCTGAGATTCCAGGCTCCTGCCACCATTATGTACAAGAACCTCAAATCAGATGATTTCATCAACTACATCAGTAAATAATATTTAATTACTGCTATTGTCCTTTACACCTATTAGAATTTGTTATCTTTGAATAACTAAAATACTTGCAAATCAAGCAAGGGTGGTGCTTATCCCAGAAATGTCTTGAAATTGCATCACTCCTCTTCTTGTTACTGCAGAAATTTTTACTTTTAAATATTAAAAGAAATAATCTATTTTGCCCTAGATGGCATTATTTTTTGTACCTTATGGCAAGAGTTAATATTTCTCTAAAGAAATGAGAGATCACACTTTGTAGTGAAAACCAATTTTTAAAAAATTCTTGATGTTTTATAGTATTAAAGGGCATATTTAAAACCAAGTATTATAAGAAATTCAAAATAGAGTTTGCATATAGGTAGGCTAAGGTATAAATTTAAGAATAATAACATATTTACCATATCTATTACTATCTTTAGTCATTGTTGTAGGGTTTTCCATCTATTAACATGTATCATCCCCACTGGGCCCTTATAAATGCTGACCCATTTTACCTGTGAGGAACTTGAGTTCTGATTGGTTATGAAACTTAACTTCAGGTAATACAACTAGTATAGAGGCACCAAGATTTTAACCTATTAGTCTTGCTCCAGAGTCCATGCTCTTAATCTGTCTGCAAAAAAGTAACCTTAATGCTTTCATTTCTCTAATAGGTCAGAGCCACTGCTGTAGTGAGGTTCAAGGAATTTATTCGTAAGCAGGCAACAAGAACAGGGACTCTCCTGTACAAATAGGAAATGACAGCTCCTTTAAACATGATCTACTAAAGCCTCAGGAGTATTTTTAGATGGGACCCAGTGGGTTCACACTGATGGGTTAGATTTTTTAAATTACAATGCATTTTGTTTAGAAGAGGGATTAAAGTATTTGCCAAAATGATTTGTGTTGACAAAATGGCTTAGTACTTTTGGCAGATTTATTGTGGAGAATGGAATAAATTAAGGTGTCTAGTAAAAGATGTGCTACAGCCACTGAAACAATTTCAAGTATTTCAGAAACTCTATTTTTATTCACTTTGCAAAATGTGCTTAGTTGAACTGCCAGTCCCTGTTACATTTCCATTTCTAAGCAATTAATTAAAATCCCAAATCAGTTTTTTCTTGATCATGCCAGCAGGAGTCGGTTACCATGGAAATAAGAAGATCAGTAGTATTTGGAAAAGAGAGAAAAAAAATGGTTTGCGTTGGTCTTTTATTGAGGAAACATAAGTGACGGTCTAGAGTAGCTTGTTGGCACAGCCATAGGAAGCTCTGCCCCCAATAACAAGAGTGGCAGCAACAATTGGAAATTACTGACAGTCCTGAGGATTACATTTTGCCCCCCAGGGATATCATTTGGCCATTTGAAAAAGTCATTAACTCAGCTTTTTCATGTCTTCTATCTATAGGTTAAACCCCCAAATGTAATTGATTACAGAGTATTCTGTTGTGGCTAAGCAGGATTTCAAATCAATAATTGGTTATATTTTGCAAAGAGCCATCAAAAACCATTTATGATTTTTTTTCTTATGTCAAGCCAATATGCTTTAGTTATAAAGCTCATTTCCAGACAATAGTGCAAAGGAAGAATGACCGTGATTGAAGCCATATTTACTTAAACTTTAGAAAATGAAAGCTTTTAGGGTATCATCATCTTGCTAATTCAGTAATTTACCCCACAGAGAGTACTTTAAGAAGGGAAGTATAATAAATACTAATATGCTTATATTAAAACAAATTATGGTTGTACTGAAAAAAATCTTAACCTCGTTAAAGGTACGATTATAATGATATAGCGAATAATAATAAAAACTTCTAACATTTGTTAAGGGTTATTATATGCCAGGCATTTTCCTAATGTTTTGAAAGTAAAACCCAGAGTTTCTCAACACCATAAGGAATACCCTAATATGCACAGATGCTGTGATTGTTTTACACTGTTGAAACTTTTCTGTGAGAATAGATTCTGTGCTTTCATGTGATGCTCATTAAGCTGTCTGTGAAATCAGAAGATGAATAACAGCATTGCACCACACTTAAGGTTATGCAGGTCCTGCACAAAAACTTCTCTTTGTGAATAAGCTAATGATTTTCTGAAAATCAATATGAAAACATTCAGATATTAGTAAGAAAGAGGAAGCAAATCAGGATTTCATGTGTCACTCGAGCATGAAACTCCAATGGGGAAATTAGTCTAAAACCATCCAAGAGAAACTCCAGTCTGTATATAAAGATAATAATTAGGAAAATGGGAATTTTTTCAGTAAAGTTTCTCCTTGTTGCTATACTCATTTGATATACTATTACCATATGCATCTGTGAAACTTTATTAGGTTTTCCTCATGTGAAAGTCCTCAAGGCATATCCACATGTCTTAGCCTATAAATATTTTATGGTGATAGTTATTTAGGATAAGTGGCAGTATTTTTTTAGTCAACCTTTGGAAGAAAGTAACAAAACTACAAATTCTTCCAGTTTACTGTAAGATGAATAAAAAGTTCCTAGCCACTGAGTCACCTTTGGCAGCACAGATCATGTGTGTGTTTAGAATCCAGGTGCCATATCACACACTATGTGCCACAAAAGTTATCAGCCTTATAAATTAGGCTGTCTTCCCAGCTAGTTCTAGCTAGGTGACTAGAATGAATTTTAAAACGTATATACACAGTAGAAAAGGTGACATGGTGTGCTAATATCTGTTGCTTTTCAATGCCATTCCTGTCGATCTAAGCTCTTCTCCCTATATAATTGTCTGGAAGCTTGAATCAAAATTCCGTAGCTTTCCTTGCCTGTAGGATTCTGGTTTAGACTTCCTATTATGCTGTTTTAAATCCAACATAATTATCAAGTGCATACTAAATGATTAATACTGCACTATTCAGTATGGGTAAATCCAAAAAGAATGAGACCCAGCTGTTGATGTCAGGGATATAAAACCTTATAATACTCCCTATAGCACATAATATCACGATCTGAATGCCTTACAGACTTAGGAATTCTTGTTACACTGATCTCACAATGAAGGTCCCATAAACTCTAGATAAACAGAATATATATCAACATCTATTTAATTCATTTGGCAGTATCCACTGAATTCATGTTATGTTCCAGACACAATACTAGGGCTGAAAAATAAAAACATATGTAGGATATATGCGGTATTAGTCTGTTTTCATGCTGCTGATAAAGACATACCTGAGACTGGCAATTTATAAAGAAAAAGAGGATTAATGGACTCATAATTCCACAGGGCTGGGGAGGCCTCACAATCATGGTGGAAGGTGAAAGTCATGTCTTACATGGTGGCAAGCAAGAGAGAATGAGAGCTAAGTGAAAGGGGAAACTTCTTATAAAACCATCAGATCTCATGAGACTTATTCACTACAAGGAGAACAATATGGGGGAAACCGCCCCCATGATTCAATTTTCTCCCATGTGGTTCTTCCCACAACATACGGGATTTATGGGAGCTATAATTCAAGATGAGATTTGGGTGGGGGCACAGCTGAACCACATCATATGGTACATTCTACATATACCATGGTTATTGTATAATATTTAACAACCACAGTTATTAAGCATAGGATTTCTGATGCCTGGCTAATTCTTACTCTCCTGCTTATTTTGGAAACTAATTTCCTAAGACAGATTCTCAATGAACCATGCTCCTTAGTACACATTCTCTGTCCTATTAGAGTTGCAGGCTGGCTCTGGGCAATATAAGATGACAGAAGTGACTTCCCAGGCTAGGTCATAAAAGTCCTGCAGCTTCCTCCTGGGACTTCCTGGGACGTTTTCTCTGTAGAGAAAATCCAGCTATCTCTAACATGGTCAATCACTCTGACACTGCCTTGTTGGGTGGAAGCCTGGACTTAGCCAAATGGAAAGCCACACAGAGGAAGATAAATGTGTCTACCAAGCCCCCAGTTGTGCTAACCAACCTAGTGGAAACCTCTGATATGTGAGGGAAGCAGGCAGCATCTTTGTCTATCCCAATCGGGCCTTCAGCTGACTCCAGTTCTGGAGTAATAGGACCCCAGGCACAGGAAAGAGCCTCTCAGCCAGGTCAGATCAATCCACACAACAGCATGGGAGAATTATAAACTATTGTTTTAGACAATCATGTTTTGGGAGTAATTTATTGGATAGGAATAGACCCTTAGAACACTTATACGCTGTGTGAGTATAACCAAGTTAATTTCCATTTACCTCAACTACTTTATTGAGGAGATGGGGACAGTCTATATCTCCTAGGCTTGATGTGCCTGGACTTTAATAAGGCCTTGGCTTTCACTACCCTGTAGACCTGCACTGTTCATTATGGCAGCTACTGGCCATCTGTGCTAGTGACATTTGAAAGGTGGCTAGTCCCAGCTGAGGGTGCTATAAGTATAAAATACACAATGATAGATAACAGACGGATGGTTCCCAGAGGCTAGGAAGGGTAGTAGGAGGTGGGGGGAAGGTGGGGATGGTTAGTGGGTACAAAATATTGTTAGAAAGAATAAACAATATCTAGTATTTGATAGCACCGTAGAGTGACTATACTAAGAATAATTTAATTGTATGCTTTAAAATAACCTAAAGTATAACTAGGTGGTTTGTAACACCAAGGATAAACATGTAAAAGGATGGTTGTCTCATTTTCCATGATGTGATTATTATGCATTGCATGCCTTTATCAAAATATCACATGTACTCTATTGATATATACAATTACTATGAACTCACAGAAATTAAAAATAAAATATTTTTTAAAACCATAAAAACAAACAAAATAAATATACAATGAAGTTGAAATAGTGTGGAAAAAAAAGAGTGTAAAATATTGCATTAAAATTTTTGAATTGTGTTTACATACTGAAATTATAATATTTTAAATATAGCAAGTTAAATATAACATATTATTAAAATTCTTTATTTTCCTCCTTTATGTGTTCTTACTAGGAAACTTTAAAACTACAAATGTAGTTTGCATGTGTGGTCTCATTTTATTTCCATTGGATGGCATTGCTTCAGGATATCAATAGCATTAGAGCAAGATTTTGTGCCTCTAAAAACGTAGTGTCTCTAGAAGCATCTGCCTTATAGAAGATACAGAATACACACAGACATACACACACACACACACACACACACACACACACACACACATATAATGGGTACATTGTAGGTGTATATATTTATGTGGTACATGAGCTATTTTGATAAAGACATACAATGTATAATGATCAAATCAGGGTAAATGGGATCTCCATCCCCTCAATCATTTATCCTTTGTGTTACAAACCATCCAACCACACTCTTTTAGTTAGTTAAAAATGTACAATCAGACTATCATTGACTATGATTATCCTGTTTTACTTTCAAATCCTAGATCTTATTTATTCTTTTAAATATTTTTTCGTGTCCATTAACCATACCCTCTCCTCCAACCTCCACTACCCTTTCCAGTCCATAGTAACTGTCATTCTACTCTCTTTCTCCATGAGTTCAATTCTTTTAACTTTTAGCTCCCACAAATACGTGAGAACATGAAAAGTTTGTCTTTCTGTGCCTGGCTTATTTCATTTAACATGATGACCTCCAGTTTCATGCATGTTGTTGTAAATGACAGGATTTCATTCTTTTTTATGGCTGAATAGTACTCCATTGTGTCTATGTACCACATTTTCTTAATCTGTTCCTCTGCTGTGGACACTTAGGTTGCTTCCCAATCTTGACTACTGTGAATAGGGCTGCAACAGAGTTGGCAGTATAGACATCTCTTTGATATACTTATTTCCTTTCTTTTGGGTATGTACCTAGTAGTGGCACAATAAATATTTGTTGAATAAATGAATGATGACCACATGCAAATTAGGTTTTCCTCATCTTAGGAACGTTTCCTTAACCTTCTTTAAATACTTTTGTGTGATGAGCCTGTACATATTGAGTCTACCCATAGATAATCCATCATTATTTGATAATTCTCAGGATATAAATCTATTTGCAAATGCTAAATTAATATATATATATATATACACATATATATATTTATTATTATTATTATTATTATTTTTTGAGATGGAGTCTTGCTCTGTTGCCCAGAGCAATGGCACAGTCTCAGCTTACTGCAACCTCTGCCTCATAGGTTCAAGTAATTCTCCTGCCTCAGCCTCCTGAGTAGCTGGTATTACAGGCATCCACCACCATGCCCAGCTAATTTTTTGCATTTTAGTAGAGATGGGGTTTCACAATGTTGGCCAGATTGGTCAAACTCCTGACTTCAGGTAACCCCCCTGCCTCTCAAAGTGCTGGGATTACAGGAATGAGTCAATGTGCCCTCTGCCAATTTTTAAAAAGATTTTAGGGTCATTCAATCACTCTTTCAGTGAAGTATATTAAGATAAGTTTCACATTCACACAGTATGTATGCATGTAAAACTTGCATGAATTTCCCAAAAGTCTTGGTTGGATTTGTTTACATTTAGGAAAATTGCTGAATAAAGACATATTTGCATTGTTTGCAAGGCCTTTAATGTGGCTCAAATAGGGTTAGGCAGGGCAAAACTTCTGTGAAGTAAAAATCAAACGGTTATTTGTGTGTACTACATGTTTTCCCTGTGAAATGCTGTAGTGCAATTGCCCAGCCTGCATCCTGAGGCACTGTGCCATTTATGTTGAAAAATAGAAATGAGTGCATTGTGACCTATTTTTACTTCTGTGTCCTTTGTAGGTGATATAGAATTTTTTATTGCAATCAACAACATCAATTTAGTTTAAACAGAGAGTAGCTTTTTAAGAAGGGAATGCAGTAGGTACAAGAACAGTTAGCAGGATTACAGGACTAGATTAAACCACGAGGGTCTGGAAAGGTGGAACTGAAGGTGGCTCTGAAGAGGGACTGGCATCATACTTTCAAGTACCCACCTTGATCCTGTCTCTCCAGCTTGGTCACAGCTGATGTTTCTGTTTTCACCAAATCCTCTCGGACCAATTTTCTCATGAGGCCTAAATGGGGCCTAGCATTTTATGGGGTCCACAGCTTCAGATTCCCTATTGGAGAGAAAAAGGTCACGCTTCTATGTGCTATTTGAAAAATCCTGGAAAATAAGCTGGCTTGAATTGTGTATCTATCGCTGGATCACCCTGGTGGACCAGGGTACCATTCCCACAATAAACACTTTATTAAAAGGAACAGGGTTGAAGTCGTTCCTGAAAAAATGGAGCGCAACTTGGAGAAGGGAAAGGAACAGGAGCGGATCAGACAAAACATGACAAGTCCACTGTAGTATGCAGTAATGATCTAACCACTGGATTTCATATTTTAAAGTATGGTGGATGATATTATTGCCTATACATAAATTCTTCCCAGTGGTAACAGTTTAACAGTGGAAAAGTGGCTATACCCCTTTTACGGAGAAACAAATTTTTTAAAAAATTGAAATGCTTGCATTTTAATATCGTATTTAATTTTGGATATTTACCAATGAGGAAGAGAAGCAAGGATGTTTTCTGTTCCTGACATTGGGTTTAGCAGGGCAGGAATAATGTTATCTATTAATGAGCAGAGATGTTAGCTGAAGAGGTCTGGCTGTGTTCCAGTTTGGTTAATTAAATCCTACCTGCTTAAGTTCTGTCTTTATTTTCAAATGAATATTCACTGTTATTTCTCATTTGAAAAATTGTCTCATGTTATGAGTTTTGGACCAGTAGCTTACTTGTGAGGCAAATAATTTTAGTTTACTTTGAGTTCAAAATATCCTGGTTGCTGTTTAATATTATACTCTTTTTTCAACTATTATATTCTGTCTTGACTTTCACATGCTTTTCTTATGACTATAGTAATAGAATGATATATTGTTTAACAATGATAATACAACTTTTGAAAATCATTTATCTGTTTCTCGTAGTGATAGCAAATTATATAACAACAGGACTGATGGAAGCCAAGCTTGATTTGACCCATTAGATATGGCTTTTCTACACAATAATATTTGGATTAATGGATAATATCTAAAATGAGCATGTTGCTAATTGGGAAACGATCAAATCAAAATTAAATTATCTCTAACCAGGGATTATTTTGTGAGACCCTACCCTATTTCATGGAATCCTTTGTACAATATGCTAAATTGATACAGTGCAATTGAAATAAAAGATACGTTCCAACTTATTTTTCTAAATTTTTATTGAAAAGTAAGACTCTGTGTGTGTGTGTGTGTGTGTGTGTGTGTGTGTGTGTGTGTGTGTGTGTTTACTAAACAAAGGCCATGTGATCTAATGAGTAATTATAGTATTATATTTTGGGAAGAAATTGTGAAGTTGAGACTATAATTATCTGTATTTTTTTTGTTAAAATTTTGTTTTTTTTTTCCAAAGGAGATGTGAATGTTTTATCTCTTTTTATAATTATACTTAAGTTATGGGATACATGTGCAGAACGTACAGGGTTGTTACATAGGTATATGTATAGATGCCATGGTGGTTTGCTACATCCATCACGCCATCATCTACATCAGATATTTCTCCTAATGCTATTCCTCCTCTAGTCCCCCACCTCCCAATAGGCCCCAGTGTGTGATGTCCCCCTCTCTGTGTCCATTTGTTCTCATTGTTCAACACCCACTTATGAGTGATAACATGCAGTGTGTGGTTTTCTGTTCTATTGTCAGTTTGCTGAGAATGATGGTTTTCAGCTATATCCATGAAATGTATACATTTTCTTAAAGGTCCTACCCTCCCAAAATTAAAAAGAACCATGGAGTTTAAACAAGAAAATAAGATCATATCTTACCATTCAGGGATAACCACTTTTGCCCTCACTTTGATGTACATTTAATTTTTCTATATTTTTTCTTCCTTTCCTTTCTTCCTATTTTTCTCATACATGCACATACATATGTATGAATTCTTTTCAAACATGAAGGAATCCAATGCAATAGGTTTTGTAAACCTTTTTACATTTAACAGTCAACTTTGTGCCAGTAAACACTCATTAACCACAACATTCTTAACTAATTGATGTATTCATTTCTTTCTTAAGCACTGTCTATAATATTCCTGTTGTGTATTGGGCATTGTTCGAGACCTGGCAGATACCTAGATAGGCAGGAGGTAATTGCTCCCAGGGAGCTTGTATTCTAGTGATAAGTTAAATGCAATAAGTACACACACAAATAAGAAAATATCAGAGGTTGATTTGTGTAAGACAGATAAATAATTTACAGTGATGAAATAGAGAATGATTGATTTGTGTGGTCCAAAAAAATATCTGAATCCATAATATTTGAATTATAAGATTTGAATGACAAGAAGAAAGAATTATGTTGGCAGATCATATTTGTGATAGAATTCCAGACAGAGAGAACACTGAGGTGAAATGTCCCAAGGCCTTGAAATGTTGGCATAACAGGTAAAAGGGTGTGAGGTGGAAAGAGTATTACATATAAAAGGATGAGAGATTTCTAGGTGCCAAAATTTTTAAGGTTTTGAATACCAAGTAAACGAACTTGTAGTTTATCCCCAGTGTTATAGGAAGTTACACAAGTGCCATGCCCTTTGCCTGTTTGTTTAAATTTTTATTTATTTATTTATTTATTTATTTAGAGACAGGATCTCACTCTGTCTTTTGCCCAGACTGGAATGCAGTGGCACAGTCATGGCTCCCTGCAGCCTTGAACTCCTGAACTCCTGGGCTCAAGTGATCCTCCTGCCCCAGCTTCTCGGTAGCTAGGACTACAGGTAAGCACCACGGCTAATACAAAAAAAATTATAGAGACTGGAGCCTTGCTGGGTTACTCAAGCCGGTCTCAAACTCCTGGCCTCAAATGGTCCTCCTGCTCAGCCTCCTGAAACGCTGGGATTACAGCCATGAGCCACAGTGCGCAGCAAGTGATATGTTTTGATTGACATTTTTAAAGAAAGATCATCCTGGCTGCTGGATGCAGATTTTACTAGGCAGAGGTTGGAGGAGAAGCACAGAAATCAGGTAGCAGGCTATTGCAGTGGCCAGGGCAGAGACCACAGGCTTCTGGACTGTGATTACTGTCAGGGAGACAGGGAGGCTCAGAGTAGGTTTTGGAGAATGAAAAAACACGGTCTGCCAATGGCTCAGAATTGGGGTGATATCTGACAAAATGAGAACAATTAATATCAGCTCTAGATCAACACAGTCCAGTAGAAAAAGGTGTAAGGCACATATGTAATTTGTTTTCTAGTAGCCAGTTTAAAAAAGTAAAAGGAACAAGAGAAATTAATTTTAATGATCTATTTTATTTAATTCTTCATACTGAAAATATAATTCCAATGTATAGTTAATAAAAATATTAATAAATAATGCTACATTAAAAAATTTTTTTGGTGTTAATCCTTTGAAATCTGCTTTGTATTTTACATCTAGAACACATCTTAATTCAGGTGAACCATACACATTTCAAGGGCTCAAGAGCCACGTGTGCCTAGGTAGTTAGCATATTAAACAACATCACTGTAGATATTTGGCCTCACAGTTGGAAGTACAGTGGTATCTGTTCCTGAAATAGAAGAAAAATAGAAGAAGAAAAGAATTGCAGAGGCTGGGATCAGGAATTTTATTTTAATCCTAAGAGGTTTTGATGCATGTTAGACATCCAAATGGAGTTGAGAGTTAACAGTTGAACCTATTTAATAGCTTATTAGTATTCAGTTAAACAGATGTAACATAATTTGTATTCACAGCCCTTTACCTCAGGAATATTTAAAATACTACGCTTTTATCAAATATAGTACAATGTAATCTCATGTACTTGTAACTTTGCTTACTTTCTGAAATCTTCAAATAATTATTTCTAGAAGCAGAAATTATGTCTTAGTATACTTCTACCTTAAAGGCTTTTGATATATTGACCACTTTTTCTGCAAAAATATTAGATTCATTTATTTTTTATTAGCAGTATATGACAGAGCTGTATCTTTCATATTCTCACTATTATTGAGTATGATGAGGTTTTAGACACACATAAAATGTCTTGAAAAGCCCATCTCTGATGAAGAGTTTTTGACATTGTGCAAGTAAAACACAATGACCAGAAAAGAGTCATTCCAGTAAGAAGCTCTGAGTCCAGTGAGGAAAGCTTTATTAGAAGGATATTCAGTGGTAACTCAAATATGTGGCTTTTTGTTTGTTTTAATTCTTTAGCTTTTTTTTTTCTCCAAGCAAACATTAGCTATCAACAACAACAGTTTCATGGGGAAAAGCTGATGGAATTCTCTTGGTTTATGTAGACTGAATCATATCTATAAAAAGATATTTTGAATCATTAAATCTGTAAGATGTTTGCCCTCTAAAATACTTCTCAATTTAAAAAGCTGTGAATAAAGATAAACTAACCTATAAATTATTCTTTTCAAATATATGACCAACTTTTGTAAACACAGAGGTCTATTTGTATTATACCTGTGTTTACCCCTGGCATTTCATTTGTGGTTATGTTTTTCCCCAGTTCAAATTTAATGCAAAAGACATTCATTAAAATTGACACTAATAATCTCTTTTCAAATTTAGCAAGTCATGATCTCCAAGGGCTGAGGTTGTGAGAACTATTGTGTTCATTTATTCATTATATAAATACATATTATCCTGAAAGTGGGTATAGATAAATCAGTTATGAACAGAAGACATGCACTGTCTCTAAAATCTGGAAGCTTAGATTCTGGTAGGGAAACAGATATTCACAAAATAATTACATAAGTAAATATGAAATATCAAATTTGTTATGTGGTATAACAGATAAATCCATGGTAATATAAAAGCCTAAAATAGAATAATTTGATCTATTCAAGAACATCAGGAAAGACATCACAAAGAAGACAACTGACCCAAAGTTTACTGATGAGTGGGAAGGAATTTACTAGACAGGAAGGAGAACAGAAAGATACAGAAAGGTCAGTGTAACTTGGATGGAAAGAGCAAGGACAATTCGTGAGAGCTGAGTCCACTGAAGAGGAAGAGAAATCAGACTAGATGTCTGTGCTATAGAGGATGCGATGGGATTTCTCTTGCATTCTAAAAGCAAGAGAAAGCTTTGAATGTTTCCACCAGGGATGCTCCATGATCAGATATGATACTGAGAAGATCATTTTGAATGTAATGTAGAGAACATGCTGGAAGGATTAAGAAAGAGTATCAGTAGGTCATTTAGGAGAAAAGTCACAGCAGTTCAAGGGGAAGGTAATGCTGAACTCGGATTCAAATGGAGGTTGGGATTGGTGCGAGAGAGGGATTAATTAATTTCCTAGAAAAGTAATTCTACAGGATGTGCAACACATTAGGTACAGGGTCCAAGCTTAACTTTCAGATTCTGCTTCATGTTGCTGGATGGATGGTGATAAGATAGGGATATGTGGAGGTGTCTATAAGCTCACTTTCAATATGCTTTCTTTAAAGCATCTATGAGAACTTAAAGAAAGGTCTTTTAAAGACCCTTTGGTAAGAGATACCTAGACATGATAGGCGATATATTCATATGATAAGAGAGCATCGAAGAGGGGATTTTCTCAAAGTGAGGTGGATCAATAATTCAATAATGTCTATAAAGCACATCTATTCGCAAATAAGGAAGGCAGTGATGTGTCAGAGTAATAAAGAAATCAAACATGAGGTCACTTATTCAGGTTACATACAGAATAGGAAGGGAGGATGGATAAATAACAGCTAGATAGATGGATAGATAGGTAGATAAGGTAGGTAAGTAGATAAGGTAGGCAGGTAGGTAGGTAGGTGGATAGATAACACACTTGTTTTATCTATAATGTCACTGCACTTTTACTTATATAGTCAACACTCAATAGGAATTGAGTGAATAAAGGATGATGATCAATATACGTATATGTGCATATACATGCAGGAACTCTGTTTTGAAGATTGATGACTAATAAAGTTGAACTTTTGGATTTAAGTGTAATGCCAGATACCCTAGTGTAGTAGTTTCATTAATAGTGTGTCCAAAGTAATTTAAATGTGTCAGGATCTTAAAATTTTGTAAGGAGCTTATCAGTCAGTGTATTAGTTTTCTAGGTCAGCTTAAGGAACTTAGGAGACTAAACAACAGAAATTTATTTTGTCTCATATTTCTGGAGGTCACAAGTCCAAAATCAAGGTGTCCTAATTCCTTGTGAGGGAAGGGCTGGTTCCCTCCAAGGGCTGGGAGGAAGGGCCTGTTCCAGGCCTCTCTCCATGGCTGGCAGACAGCTGTCTTCTCAGTTTATCTTTCCACATCAACTTCTCCCTGTATGTGTCTCAGTATCCAAAATTTCCCCTTTAATGAGGGTGCCAGTTATATGGATTAGGGCCAACCCAGATGAACCTATTTTGCTAATATCCACAAAACCCTTATCTCCAAATCAGGTCATGTTCTGAGGTACTGGGAATTAGGACTTAAGCATATAAATTTTAGGAAGATACAACTCAATTTATAACAGGCAGGGTCTGGGCACGGTGCCTCAGGCCTGTAATCCCAGCACTTTGGGAGGCAGAGGTGGGCGGATCACTTGACATCAGGAGTTTGAGGCCAGCCTGGCCAACCTGGTGAAACCCCATCTCTGCTAAAAATACAAAAATTAGCTGGACATGGTGGTGGGCACCTGTAATCCTAGCTACTTGGGAGGCTGAGGCAGAAGAATCGCTTGAACCTGGGAGGCAGAGGTTGCAGTGAGTCAAGATTGAGCCACTGCACTCCAACCTGGGGGACAAGAGTGAGACTCTGTCTCAAAATAAAAATAAAATAAATAAAACAAATATATGTAGGCCTATGCTTATGGATATGTATGTGGGTATGAACATGTATGCATATACATGCAAATGAGTGTACATATATGTCTATATCTATAGACATATATGTCTATATATGAGATTATATTTTTCATTATGTATTTTTTCTTGGAAAATCTTTAAGAAATAAATGAAAATGTCATTAATTCATCTTAGCAAATAATAAAATCAAGTTTAACAGGACCAAACATTCTAGCAGTTATTTAACTGTTGATACATCAAAACCTAACACTTTTTAGGGAAAAATAACACAATCCAGCATCCCTAATTTATCATCCACAAATACAATCATGTAACAAAAAGTTACTAGAAACAGGAATAAGGAAGAAAAATGTGACACATAATCAATTTAAAAAGCAGATAATACTTTAGTAAAAGCAGATTGAATTGACTTAAAGAAACCAACCATCTTTAGGATGTTGAATCTTTCCTCCTAAAAGAATAATATCACTTTTTATTTGTTCAAGGTGTTGTTTTTGCCAATCGTTTCCTTCAAACAGGTTTTTATGTCTTCCACCCCAACATGGCTTATTTTATTTTGTTTTATTTTATGTTTTGCTTTAGTTAATGATTGCTTTCTTCAAACCTTCTAATTGATGGTTGGTTTGGTTTCTTGCCTTTTCTTAAAGGTGACAGGAAATGCTATTGATTTTTTCTATATTAGTTTTAAGGCCTTCTGTTTTGTTGAATCACAATATTGTCTGAAATTACTTTATAGTTATTCCTCTTAAATTTTCCAGGTACAGTCTATTTCTGAAAATAGTCATAGTGTTTATTCATCCTTCTCAATGTTTGCAACTCTTTTTCTTATCAAATAATTTTAACTGAAAATGCTAATAGGGGTCTCTTTGTTACCTTCTGTAGGCACACATGATGCTGGCCTTTAGGCATTCTTCTCTATTAGCCTCTTTATTGGCCGAATTTTATTACCAAGTAGGTCTTTTCTCTTCCATTTTAACAGGGGATCCAAATGATTTTTTTGGTGTTTCAATAAGTGTACTTTTTCTGCTAGGTCAAAAATAAAAACAAGGAAAGTAATAGAAACATGAGGCAAACCAGTAAGGAAGCTATTGTAGAAGTCTAAGAAAGATAGTGATAAAAATTCCAAATAGATTTTGACTAGATGAAGAGAAAAGTTGGTTTCAGGGTACATTTTGCAGGTAAATCCTGATGTGGATGAAAGGATTGGGGAAGAAAGGTAAAAGACAAAAGGAGAAATCAACATTATTTCCCAGGTTTTGCTTAAGCAACGGGATGGATAGCGCCCTGTTCATGGCATGGAATAAGTTTCGGAGAAAAAAACTCCCAAAACTTCATTTTCACATGTCAGATTTGTGAAGCCTATTAGGCATCCCTAGGTAGATAGTTAGTTACAGAAAGACTCTATTGATTTGGGTAGAATTCCAGAAGACATGACTCTGGTTGTCAACAACAGGTTGATGTAATTAAAGACATGGTACTTGGTGAGATCTCCTAGATAGTAGTACACATAAAGAAGAGAAGAGGATCAGAATCTAGATACATTCCTCATAAGCAAAGTAGATTTGCCAAACGTTACATAAAACCCATACCATAAAGGCTGTGTATTTATTTTACAAAGATATTAATTTGATGAGCCTTTAAAATAAAGACTTGATAAAGAATTAAATATTGCTTTCTAAAAATCCAGTTTATATATAATGCTTAACGAGTACATCTAGATTAAAGAGAGGTTCAATTTTACTTAGTACTTAACATGGAATGATAAGTAGTTCATTCAGAATTCTCCCACTTATTTTTTTGTTCTCTTCAATGCACAATCATCATTTTGTATTTCTCCTTTCTCCATCATACAAGAGTATTACATTCAGGATTTCAGGTGGAAGAAACAGACAAGTTCATGTATATTTGATTTCAGGCATTGTGTAAACAAGCAAATGATATGAAATAGAGTCAGAATTTTAAGGGACTTTATCTTTTGCTTTAAAACAATTGGTACATCAGAATTTTCTAGATATAAGATCATATCACTGGCAAACATAGATAGTTTAACTTCCCTTTTCAAATTTAGATGTGCTTTATTTCTCTCTCTTGCTTAATTGCTCTGTCTAGGACTCTCAGAACTATGCTGAATAGGAGTGGTGAAAGTGAGCATCCTTGTCTTGTTCCAGTTCCTAGGGGGAGTGCTTTCAACTTTTCTCCACTCGGTATGATTCTGGAGGTGGGTTTGTCAAAAATGGATCTTATTATTTTGAGGTATGTTCCTTCTATGCCTAGTTTCTTGAAGGCTTTTAATCATGAAGGGTTACTGGATGCTTTTTCTGCATCTATTGAAATAATTATATGTCTTTGTTTTAAATTATTTATATGATGAATCACATTTATTGATTTGCTTATGTTGAACCATCCTTGCATCCCTGGAATGAAACCCATTTGATCATCTTTTTGATGTGCTGTTGGAGTGGATTTGCTACTATTTTGTGGAGGATTTTTTTGTTTATGTTTAGAAGGGATATTATATAGGTCTGTAGTTTTGTTTGTGTGTGTGTGTCCTTTGTGCGCTTTCGTATCAGGGTGATCCTGGCTTTGTAGAATGAATTAGCAAGTTATTGGAATGTAAAAAATAAACAGTGATATTAAGAAACATATTTTTTATTAAAGGCTTTATCTGCACATGTAAAAATATTAATGTCTTTAAAAACAATCCAAAGTTTTTATAGATATAAAATAAAGCAAGAGAAGTGTTTGTGTCATTTTGAAGATAAATCTGATATTCAGCACTCTGGGGATATGTTCTACTAATCCAAAAACTTTAATTGACTTTGACCTGAATAGTGCCAACCAGTTTAATTAAATATAGGGATGGAGGAAACCTTATATGATTATTGTACTCTAAGCGCTATTTTGATTTTCTCACTATTAACATAAACCCAAAAATTGAATTTAGAATTATAACTGAATAAGAGCAACTTCACCATCACCTCCAATCCATGAAAGTCTGAAAACCCAGACAAACAAGGAAAAAAGAAATTAAAAAAATGATAATAGTCAGATAACATACTTGACCAGAATAAATTAAGCTGTCTCAATTACTCTATTGTGTTACATTCAGCTTTTTTGAATGTAGTACATAAATTGAGGTTGATTTATGCTTAATATAACCACTTGATCATTCACACATTCTCCCTCTCTTGAGCTCATAGATTTAAGCATATAGCTTCATGGTTTTTATCTCTGTGAAAAATCCACCAATCTGATATATCAGATTTAATATTTCAAAACTGTAGCGAACACAAGAAAACCCGACAACTCTCATGGTGATACAGAAAATTTAAAACAAAGTATTTGTTATCAGAAAGATACCTACAAGAGCATTGAAGTTTTTCTTTCTAGATTCCATCCTGATGCAAAATGCATCATGTAGCCACGGGCACACCACATTTAAAATAGAGCAACTGCTGATACTGTGTTGAGCTGTGATACATGCTGAGCTATTGGGGAAGCAAAGGAAAGACCTCATGTTTACTGGTAAAATATAGCAACCAAAGGAGATTGTTTTATTTCCACTCTATGGGTAATAATAGTAAAAATGAAAAGTTGGGTAATGCTGTTAGCCAACTATTCTGTATTATGAAGAGACAATCCATTCCTAACTTAAATAAGATCAGTGTTTGGCATCTGTCAAAGACATGAGCAAACTTACAAGTTCTAAGATTTCTATGTCTCTCCCAAAATTCCCCAATAGGGCCAGTCCTAGATTATATTTGTAATTTTGAAAAACCTATATATATATATATACTCTATTCTATTACTTATGTTAATGTGAGTGCATGAGCATATTTTTCAACTGGAAGGCTACCTGGGCATGATGAAGGTGAAGCATGAATAGGGAACTTCTACAAGAAGCCAAGTTGGGGGAAAATGGGAAGGTAAACACAGTCTGTTCCTACTAAACTTTTTTCTGAAATCACTATAAATAGACATCCAGGTTAGGAGAATAGTGATGTGTACAGTGAGGGCCAGAGAAGGGTATGCAAGATTTAATTACATTTAAAACTTATTACCTAAAGTCTTCACTCCTCTAACCAAGCAAGTAAACAAACAAGTACACAAAATAACCTTTTCTCTTTATAAGAAGACCTAAGTGTCATCACTAAAAGAGGTGAAGAGACTCATTTAACTGAACCAGTTTGGGAAATTAGAAGTGGTCACTGAACAAATAGAAATGGAGGACATTGGTTATGAAAGACATGGTCATCTTTAGGTCTTTCCTAATCTGATTTATATTCATAAAACATCGTGCTTATAGCATAAGCATCCTAAGTGAAAAGTTATACATAAATAAATTTATGGGAATTTGTTTTGTGGTACTTTTTGTTGAATGATTTTAATTTTATATTATATTTTGTTCATGTTGGTTGTTCTGTCAACTAATGCTACTCAAGTGTAAGAACATAACAGCATGAGGAGGATTTACAATTCTTACCCTACAGAAGTCTTCAAGAAATAAAAAGCATGCCAATTGTAATAAAACTACTGCTTATTACAGTTATTTGACTATATTTATGTAATTTTTCTTTTTTTAAAATTATTTATTATATTTTAAGTTCTAGGGTACATGCACAGATCATGCAGGTTTGCTATGTAATCTTTTTCAAATAAAATCCTATTAATGGATACAAAGTCCTATCTAGAAAGAAAAGTTATATCAAAGAAGACGTGTTCAGAAGCATTGACCTAATGCACCATAGACTATAGAATAAATGAAATAAGACTACTCAAACTAACTAGAAAATAAAATGATAAATAACATTTGGATCATTCCAAAAAGTGTATTTTTTTATTATAGAAATCAAAGGTGAGTCCTATTACATGGGCAGTACATTTATATTTTACATTAATAATCCCTATGATTAAACTAGAGATCAGAAATTTAAGCATTAACTACCACTCATACATTTTTCTCATTTATAAAATACCTTTTTTTCTCAATTGATTCAAACAAAAAGGAATTACTTTAAGGATTGCTCTTGATGAATGCTACTGAAATTGTAAAAGTAGTCTTTTGTTATTTTGAGCTATCGCATATTACCCATGAGGTCTGAAGTTCTGTTGTTTTGTCTTATTGATTATTTGCTGTTCTTTCTAAAAAAGGACATTGCTTCTGTACTTCCTTCATGAACTCAAAAGAGCATTTGGTGACATTATAAAATATATTCAGCTACTGGATTTTTATAATAGTTAATCTTCAAGGAAAACATGAGAACAAAAATGTCAATCAGCAAGACACTTTAAAAGAGTTGTTCGTTTTTTTTAAACTTCATCATGATACAAAAATAATCCTAGAGGAATCCTTTTTCTGCCACAATAAAAGAAACAACAATTATGATAAACTTATTTTTTTAACCTAAGTCAAAACTGACTATAGAGAATTGCAACATAAAGAAGATAAACATTCACGACACAGTTGACAAAAACTAGCCATAAATTCACTGGAATCATAAACTTGGACAAGGTCAAGGTTATCATTTTGTAGGCTGGATAGTTTTAGCACTAATATGTCCTGATGATAGTTTTTACTTTTAAAATTTTTTATGTATTTATTTTTTAAAATTAATTAATTAATTAAAATAGTTTTTGGTGAACAAGTGGTTTTGGTTACATGAATAAGTTATTTAGTGGTAATTACTGAGGTTTTGGGGCACCCAACACCTGAGCAGTGTACACCGCACCCATGTGTAGTCTTTTATCTCTCGCCCCCTCTGTCACCCAGGCTGGAGTGCAGTGGTACAATCTTAGCCCACTGCAACCTTGACTTGAGCCTTTCAGGGTCAAGTGACCCTCCCACCACAGCCTTCCAAGTAGCTGGGACTACAGGCACGTACCACCATGTCTGGATAATTTTTGTTTATTTTTTGTACAGCTGAGGTCTTACTGTGTTGCCTAGGCTGATCTCGAACTCCTGGACTCAAGCAATCCTCCTGCCTTGGCCTCCCAAAAAGCTGAAATTATAGGCATAAGCCACTGCACCCAGCCTGCTGACTATTTAACTTCACTTTTCATACTTTCCTCTCCATGTCCAGCTTGGTTCTTGGCAGTTTTTGCAGTCATAAATTTTCACATCAGTATCTTCATCTTTGATCCTTGCAATAGCAGTCATAGCACCACACAAACTAGACAAATTCTCTCCGTAGTCTAGGGTAGTTTCTATTTCTCCTTTCAGATTTTTTATTCAAGTTATGTCACCTGCAGGCTACTATATTGTTCTGCCTCCTTGTAACAGAATGTTCAGAATTTCCATCTTGCTCAGTGAGCTTTCTCTGTGTGTCATGAAAGAGTTAGGGTTTCCTTTGATATGCAGGATTAGAAATAATTTCTCTGCCCTTTATTCCAACAAAAACATTTGATCCTTTATTAAATGCAATAATAATATTTAACTAATTTAACAACTATTTGTTTTGATCCCTTAATAACTCAGTCTGCATCAATATTTGGCTGGAGTTTAAGTTGCCAGGAGGTAAAGGCTATTTTAGTTCAATTGCTTTTATAAAAGCTTCACATAATGCCATATCCTGTTAGGTGTTTCACAAAGATGTTTCATGATTGCATGCACTTAACATCACATACAGGTTAGGTGCTTTAAAATAATAGCTAAATACTTTTGTGTATGCAAATATTGAGGGTTTGGAAAAACACCATCTTCATTCTCAGAGTCTACCAATTAAGATTTATTGATTGTATAATATTTATACATTCATAGGTTAAGATGCTATCTTAATAGTCATAAAGTCTGGTTAGTAACTTGGAAAATGTTTATGATATAATAAACGTAGCCACTCTTCACTGAGTACATACTATGCAACAGGAACTTTATATAAATCACCTCAAAGTTTCTTGACCATACCTCAAGGGATGTATTTTGTCCTCCTTAGTGTACAGATGAGGAAATAGAAGTTTACTTAGCTTAGAGAGCTTTTCCACTGTTACTTAACTACTAGATGGTATTGAAGATTGTAACCAGGGCCTTTGACTTTTGAGTTCAAGAGTTTTTACTTCACTAGCCAATATTAACACTATTGAAGCAATTGGGACGCAAAGTTTGCATGTGAAATGATGCATGGTTTAGGAAACAAGGTACAACTTAGAAAGTGAAGACTCAACATGGCAGTGAGTGGAATTATCAGGGATTTGCTCCCTTTTTCAAAATTTTCTTAATTGTTTTTGCAAGAAATAACAATGGAAAAAAGAAAGGAAAAGAAAAAAAAAGAGCTAAGACAAGTTCAACATTGAGGCACTCATTTCTTTTATATGAAAGGACTTGGATTAATTAGATAAACTTTGTATAATTTAATTTTTCTTAGGGAAAGCATATAAAGACCTGCTCAAGACTAAGTAGGCATGGTTGTTAAAGGAAGCGAACGTCTCGATGACAACCTAAAAAAGAAACTGATAAGAAGTAAGATGAGCCTCAAAAGATTGGTATTATTATGTTTTTAATAATGAAGGCATTAGCACTGCAATTGTTAGAATTTTATCTGTTCTATCATGAAATAAAGATCTAGATAGTATGCAGTAATTAAAGATTGACTTTGATTTAGATAATCCATTTTAATTGCATTTTTAATTGTAGTGAAAATTTCATGAAGTACCATCTAAAAATGCTGATGTAGAAAGATTAGCTAATCAAGATCATGCCGTTATATTTGAATTATTAGAAAGGGACCATGAGTGGTTAAGTGTAAAATACATCTCTCAAGTAACACACAAGTCCCTGTAATCTCATCTCACCTTCTGGGAACAATGTATAACAAATTAAAGCTGGTTCATGAAATGTCATACAATCTGGCAGCAAGATTCTAATTGATGAAGAAACGGCTATTTTAATGATTCTTTAACAAGCATAGAAAATTTCAATTACTGGGAACCATGACAAAAACCTGCTTAAGGGGACAAAATAATTTCTAACAGTTTTCTTCAACAAACTCAGAGGCCCCAGTGGACTTTTTCTGATCTATTCTCACTTTTTTTATATAGTTTGGCTGAACGGATGGACAGCTGATTTATACTGTGAATGTTTAAAACATTATATACAAAATTAGAAAATGTAACTTGCAGTTTCCAGATTAGCCTGGCCTATGATCACATTTCCCATGAACTCAGTGATCGATGTTAGTCTTGAGATGAATTTCGATGTGTGAATTCAGGTTATATTGGTGGTCCTGCCTCCTTTTTTGTCCTCTGCATGCCAATTCCCATTGCAGCATGTTTCATATTGTATTTTTGGAATAGAAATTTATGTTTGGTCTCCCCCAGTAGGCCATGGGGAACTGTATATGTTCAATACATAGTTTGATGTTGAACAGATTATTATGACTTTCATTTTCATTAAATTATGGATGTTGTAATATTTGTTAATCTTCTGAGTATAATATCTCTATGTCCTTCCTACAAATATATAGACACAATTTCATTAGATCTATCTATCTATCTATCTATCTATCTATCTATCTATCTATCTATCTATCATCTATCTATCTATCATTTTCATTCTGGATATTCCAGACATTTCAGGGTGTATCTGAAACCTGCCTATGAGTCAGGCTTTATGTCTAATCTATACAAGACAAAGGAATTAATCCTATTTTAGGCTTTATATTTACAATTTAATTCCTCCAGAATTATGACAGTAATAAAGTCAAGGTTTTGGTAAAATAAGAATTGCTATCAAGTAGGTTTTGAAGGTTGCTAGAAAGAAAGAATAAAGAATTTGTAAAGAGGAATTCAATAGAAAAATAAAAAATAATTATAATTCAGATAAAATCTGACAAATGTTATTGGTTTGTCCTACATTCTGCACTATCTGTGATTCTGGTGAAGTTAAAATCATATCATGAATCTATTTCTCATATCATGTTTTCTTCTAAAATACATTACTGAAAATAGAAAAAGCATAATGAACCTGAAAATTTTGGTTTACAGGAAAACAAGCCTGTGATAATTAAGATATTTCAGAATTTATTTTCCCAGCATCTAAATTTGTTTCTCATCACATATCCACTAGCATAAATGAAGATTAAGACATAAATATTTCCAGATTTTTACTCAAGTATTTGTTTCAGTCCTAGACAAAATTCTCAATTTTAGTTTGCATAAGAAGACTCAAAGGGAGATGATTAAAAGTGTTTAAATCTTTGACTCACTCCTACAAGGTCTTTGATGAGGCCCATCAATCTGGAAAATTATGATATAATATTGCACAATGATTATATAACAGCATTTAAGAATTAACTGCCATTTGGGGTCACAGAACAATAGGAATCTCAATTATGTCACCCCTAACAAATTGAATATAATTAAATCACTTTCAAAATATATGAGTTGAGATTATTTTCCAACTAAAATTGCCAGGTGAGGAACAGCACTTTTTCATCTGCTGCTGAATGTGCTGAAACACTGAACAGTCACAGAGGGTCTACCAAATGTCCCTTTGAGAGAGTGCTGTGCAGAAAGGGAGCTGTTCATGTGCACTTAAATTAGCCCTTTAAGAAGTTGTGTGCTGGAGGCCATTAGAAAATAATCTGTGCTGTTCTTATAAATATGAAGACCTTTGGAAATACCTCTATGAGATTGGATGCAGTTTGTGTTTGAGAAGTATCACCATTAACAAATAGTACTAAAAATGAACAACCCCATTAAAGAGTGGGCCAAAGACATGAACAGACACTTCTCAAAAGAAAACATTCATGTGGCCAACAAACATATGACAAACAGCTCAACATCACTGATTATTAGAGAAATTCAAATCAAAACCATAATGAGATACTTCTTAAAGGGCTAAATACAATTTTGTATTTTTGCTCTTCCATCTAAATTTTAGAATCACATTGTTAAAGTGCACGGGGGAAAAATCTGTTGGGACTTTTACAAAATTGCCTTATGTTATCCTATAAAGAGGGAAGAATTGCCCCACTATACCTTGAGGCTTGTTCTAAAGCTATATTAAGAGAATGTGCTTTCAAGAAAGGAATTAAAAAAATAGGTCATTGAAACAATATTGAACACACAGAAAGAGAAAGAAAGAGATCAGTGGGGTGGGAGGGAGGGAGATATTAGAAATATGGCCAAAATAACATTATAGATTAATAGAGAAAAAATAACTACTCAATATACGCTGTTTTGAAAAATAATTTTCTATAAGGGGAAAAACGTATTCTCCATACTGTAAAATACATTTATCCTGAGTAGGCAGTATCTTTTAAATGTGTTACAAAAATAGTAACTGTAAAGGCAATATTGATAACTTTTACTCAGTACAGTTTAAAATTCTGTTCATCAAAAGGCATCACATAGAAAAAGAGAGGCAAAACTGGAGAAAAGATTTTTATCATGTAATATTAGTGAATAACTAGAAAATATAGGAAGTAACAGAACTTAATATGAAACAACTAAATGAGCTAGTAGAAAAATCACAAACACATAAGTAGATATTTCTAGGAAAAAAGTGCAAGTGACCTGATGTATAGCTGCATAGTCTCTTCTTAATATGCAAAATGTAAATAAGGGGACAGTGAGATACCATTTTACCTCAGCTAGACTGGCCCAAACCGGCGTTTAACAAGTGTTGGTAAAGATATGGAATAATGAGAACATTTGTAAAATGTTGCAGAAAACTGCAAACAAACTAAACACATCATCATGGGATTGGAAATAAATTGTGATACATTCAAAAATGGAATTCTGTAGAGATATCAATACTGAAGTACAGCTGCAGGCATCGACATGCATGACATTGAGGCCAAAGTGTTGAGTGAAGAAGCAAACCACAAATAACACTAAAAAGTCATATTGTCTCTCCTACTAAGGCTACTGTAACAGAATACTATAGACTAGGTGGTTTAAATGACAGAAATGTATTTCCATACAGTTCTGGAGGCTAAGATCTAGGGTTGTCACCAATTTATTTTATAAATGAGGACATTGGCACAGAAAATTTAAGTATTGGCTCAAGGTCATAGAACTTTATAAAATAATCTTAGCTGATGGCTTTAAAACCAAAAGCCAAATCTATAGAACATGGGTCAAGTATTTCACTATTTCATCTACTCCCATTAACTAGCCCTTGGAATAAGAATTAGAGTAAAATTCACAAGTAATTATGTTTTTGAGGAGTTGGAACCACTTCTGTGTCACTTCAAAGAACGCAAGTGACATATGCGATCGGCATCATGTTAGAAATGTTGCTTTTTCTGTTCCATATTTCTTCTGTTATGTATAGATACAGAATTATTAACTTCTAAAACTGCATATGAACTTTAAAAAACCCACCATTGCTAATTAAACATCATGGCTGTTTCAGCTCCTGGTGAGGGCTCTCTGCCTAGTTGGCAGACAGCCACCTTCTTGCTTTCTCCTCACATGACAGAAAAACACATAGAGAGAGCAGAGAGAGATATTGAGGGGGAGAGATCTTTTCTTCTGATAAAGCCAGAGTCCTATCAAATTAAGGCCCCAACTTATGATCTTATTTAATTCTATTTATGTCCTAAAGACCCTATGTCCAGATATAGTCGTATTTTGGGTTAGGACTTGAACATGAAATCTGGGGGACATAGTTCAGTCCATAGCATCATCTTCATGAAGTTTAAATGCAACAGAAGCAAACTTATATATTATGTAGACGCTCATACATATTCAGTGAAACTACAAAGAAAGCAGTGTGACAAGGAAAATAAAATTCTAAATTCCTCCATAATGCAGGGAATGGCACCAGGAAGAGGAACACATCTTGACTCAATGGTATTAATAAACTTCTATTCTTCAATGGGGCCATTGGTGATTGTTTGGCTACTATAATCTATAGTTTATTATTTATTGTAAAAATCAGGAAAAATCTTTATAGACTATCCCCACTTGGGTAAATAAATTACATACATCTAAAATGCATTTTTAATTCTGTACACAGAGAATTTTTATTATGATACATATTTGATTGATAAACTTAGTTTTCTCCTGATGGCAGAATTACAGGTAATTTTTGTTCTTTCTAGTGACTTTTTAAAAATATTTTCCCTAAAATATATTTCTTATGTTAAGTAGGTAAACCAAGTAAAGGTAAAATAAGTTCACATCTAAAGGCCAAGCCTCAAGCACATTGAGCCTGGGTAGCGTTAACAGAGAGTGCCCAGGGCAGGAGGGGATCGGGGGCCATGGGTTTTCCTAACCAAGTCTCTCTCCTATTAAAATTTTAAAATTGTATTGCTAAAGAGCTCAGCTGTTATAATGGAAACTTAGGGATTTCTGGCTACAGGTATTTCTTCATTTTGAGGTGTGACTGCTTCTCCATTACCTGTCAGATTAAAAGAACTATCTTCCTTGGTTGGGTTTTATTTACTGTCATTATTAATGATCCAAAGGATGGAGTAAACATAGAGCCAGTTAAGCCGGGAGGGCTTGCTAACACCTGGGAAAACAACACACAAATTTCAGTACTGTTGCTCTACTTCTAAGTAACAGCTCCATCTAAAATCAGTCATTTAAATTCTGTTACTCTCAACTTTCTCTCTCTCTCTCTTTAGGACATATAACACTTTTTTTTAAGCAATGTTATTTTGCTTTTAAAAGATTACAGAATAAGACGGTCTCTTTATTTCTAGCTTTCCTATAAGGAAAGAGTCTCAAAGTATCTTGCAAATACATGTAGAGAGGTTGTATTGCTTAGTAGGAGAAACTTTTTCAAACTCAATTAAATTTATTTTTTTTCTACTTACATTGCCTGAAGGCTTCTTCTAACTGTGAAGTTTCAAAAGCTGTGAGGAAACCTCAGGAACATAGACATCAGCCAGAAAAGAAAAAGACCTATGGGTTTTCAAGAGACCTAATTTTGTTCCCATGAGGAATGAAGAAGGTCTTCTGCAGAACTTCCCAGCAATGAGCAGTCTTGGATGGCAATGCTGATGTGTATGGAAATAGGGAATCATGAATATACAAAACATGGGAAGAGAACTACTTGGTGATTACAAGGTGTGACAAATGGCATGCATGCCAGCATGTTTATAGCAAATGGCCGTGTGATTCATAGCCAAGGTATAACTTGTCAGGACCAGGAAAATCATATGGAAGATGGCAGAGAAAACAGTGAAGGAATTTACTATGCAGACTAGATTCTGAGCACAAGAAAACAGTACCTTGAAATGTGGAAATGACCATGATCTTGAAAACATCTCTTTGGCATTAATAGTAAAAAGCAAGGATTAAAACAAATGTACATGAACCCATATGGTTACACAGGGGAGCCAGTTTTCAAGAGTGTGTGTACCCCAAAACAATCACAAGGAAGCCAAAATTTTTTAAGAAGCACTAATTGACCAGTGGGATCTAATTAAACTCTATGCACAGCAAAAGCAACTATCAACAGCATAAACAGGTAATCTACAGAATGGGAAAAAATATTTTCGAACTATGCAGCTGGCAAAAATATCTAATATCCAGCATCTGTAAAGAACTTATATGCATTTACAAGAGACAAACAAGCAACCCAATTAAAAAGTGGGCAAAGGGCATGAACAAACACTATTCAAAAGAAGACATACATGCAGTCAACAAGCATATGTAAAAAAGCTATGTAATAAAACTTGTTTATTAGAGAAATGCAAATCAAAACCACAATGAGATATCATATCATCTCACACCAGTCAGAATGGCTATTACTAAAAAGTCAAGGCTGAGCGTGGTGGCTCACACCTGTAATCCCAGCACTTTGGGAGGCTGAGGCAGGTGGATCACAAGGTGAGGAGTTTGAGACCAGCCTGGCCAACATGGTGAAACCCCATCTCTACTAAAGATACAAAAAAGAAAAAAAAATTAGCATGGTCGCACACACCTGTAATCCCAGCTACTCAGGAGGCTGAGGCAGGAGAATTGCTTGAACCTGGGAGGCGGAGGTTGCAGTAAGCTAAGATCACACCGTTGCTGTCCAGCCTGGGCAACCGGGCGAGACTCCAACTCAAAAAAAAAAAAAGTCAAGAAACAACAGATGCTGGCAAGGTTGTGGAGAAAATAGAACATTTATACACTGTTGGTGAAAATATAAATTAGTTCAATCATTGTAGAAAGCAGTATGGCAAATCCTCTAAGAGCTAAAAGCAGAACTACCACTCGACCCAGCAATCCTGTTACTGGGTATATACCCAGAGAAATAGAAATCATTCTCCCAGAAAGACACATGCAAGCAAATGTTCATTTACAATAGCAAAGACATGGAATCAACTATTTACAATAGCAAAGACATGGAATCAACTTAAATGCCCATCAATTATAGACAGCTTAAAGAAAATGTAGTACATATACACCATAGAATACTATGCAGCCATGGAAAAGAATGAAATCATGTCTTTTGCAAAATCATGGATGGAGCTGGAGGCTATTATTCTTAGCAAAATAATGCAGGAACAGAAAACTAAATAATTTATGTTCTCACTTATAAGTGTAAGCTAAATGATGAGAACTTCTGAATACAAAGAAGGAAACAACAGACACTGGAGTCTACTTGATGGGGAGGGTGGGACGAGGGAGAGGAGCAGAAAGGATACCTACTGGGTACTGGGTTTAATACCTAGATGGTGAAATAATCTGTACAACAAACCTCGATGACATGTGTTTACCTGTGTAACAAGCCTTCACATGTACCCTCAAAGTTAAAGTAAAATAAAATATACCGATGTTTAAAAATATTTTGATTGTATAAGTTAAAATGTACTTTAAGGCTGTTATTTTTTTCTAGCATCCATATGTATCAGTTATTATAATAAAGCGATTGACATTTAGAAAAAAAAGAATGCATGTACTTGAGATAGAATAAGGATGCCTACCCTATGATGAATACAAAAGAAGGAAAAACCTGTAAAAATTGAATCAGGAAGCTCAATATCTCCAAATAAACTGAAACTCAATAAATGTGAAAATGGGAAGAGCTGGTTCTCTGATTCACCTTTTGGGGAAAGGCTCCAGTAAAGTCACCTGACTATAAAAATTTGCATCAGAATTTTCATGAGTAAGAATTAAGTGTTCTGTATGTTTGGCCACTGAGCTTTGGGGCTTGCTGTAACGGCCATTAGCCTACCCTGTACTAAGACTAGATTGAAATGCCAAATAATAAAAATGTCTTCCTTTAAAAAATTTTTATTGTAGTTTTAAAACTTGCAAATATATTTGCATGATAATCTTTAAGAAATAATGGGCAATGTAAAAAGTACCAGAAAGACAGAAATTGACTAGTGCAAAGTTTTGTAAGACAAAAAAGAACAAATTGGTAAACTTTATGTCAGTTTCAGGCAAATAATGTATAACAAATTGTTGAAGAGATAATTTGTGAGTACATTAAAGAAGAGTCCTCGTTATCAGGAGTCAGCTTTGATTCCCTAAGAAAAAGACTTATTGTAGTCTCCACTTTCTCTCTTTGAAAACTGTTTAGAGGGCAGTAGTTCAGGAATTAGAATATAGAACTCCATGTAGATGGCATATGCAAGTGCATAAAATGGAAATATTTGAAAGAATATTGTCTAGTATGTATCATTAATGTTTAATAATTTTTTAAAAAAGAATTCAATTTGACATGTAACAGCTTTCTTAAAATTATTTGGCTTTTATTTTAAGAAAACATGCAATAAAAATGACTCAAATATGCCTAGCATTTGTGCAGTGATTTATAGTTTACAAAGCCCCATATGTACATTTTCCCACCTGATTTTTATAATAAGGAACAGGTAAGAAAATCGACATTCAGAGAAAAAAGGATAACTTATTGGGACCACACAGTAATTTACAGCTGGGATAAACCTAAACTTTTCTACTCTAAGCAGTTTTCTGGCCACTACATTATTTATTGTGCCACTTGTCTGAAGTCAATTACTTCAAATGTGCAACTTGCTGTATCACAGTTATTTCAATCCTGGGTGATAACAAAAAGAACCACATTGGGTCAGATGACTCTTGTACAATATTAGAAGAAAATACTTCCTAATGGGATGCTGTACTAATGGATCCCATTTAACACAGGAGCTAGAAGGGATTGTTCCATTTCAACTGAAACTTGTGGACTCCATGCATTGATTGAAGGATGCAAAAGTGCCTTTGATATATGTGACTGGGTTTCTTCCAGGAGCTAAATGCCAACAGTAGTGTGCATAATGAGAATGAGCCATTCTGCCATCAGAATGGATTTTTGAATCAAATAATGTGTGAAGGAATGTCTTTTTGAATTCAGGGAATGATGGCATCAAGCCTCTATAACTGATACCAACATATTCTAATTTTAAAATAGCATATTTAAAAATCATAAAAGCAGTTTGTTCCAGTTTGATCTTTAAATGAACTATTGGTGGGATTGTGAATTAAGATGAGAGTCATAGGAGGTAAGATCAGAGGATGAAGGAGAGGAACAAATCATGTAGAGCCTTATGTGTTTTAATGGTGAGAGTGATGAGAAGCCACTGAAGTGCTCTAAACAGAGGAATATGGTGATGTAACTTACTTCTCATCATGGAATTAAGGGAGTTCCTTGCATTGGGTTCTAAGCAACTCTTCCCCAGCTGTAAAAGGAGTGGAGAAAAACCAGAAATGAGAAGAAGACAAGTCCTAAAAGGTAGGTAAGTGTAAGATCCCATTGGCTGCCCTACTGTCAATAAACTGAAGAGACAATGTGGGAGCAGAGAGACTAGTTAGGAGACTACTTATTATAACTATCCAGGTAAGAAATGATGATAGCTTGAACCACTCTCTTGGTCAGGGAGGTGGGGAAAAGCGATTGGATTTGGATGTTGAAAAAGAGCTGCCATGATTTTTCTAAACAGTTGAATCTGGGGATGACAGAATCGTCAACAATGACTCTAAAATGTTTGTCCAGAGAGAGTAGAAACCTAGACTTACCAGACACAGCATTTGAGATGTTTATTAGATAATCTAAGAGATGATATTAATAAGTAGGGGGATTTTCATTCTGTAGTTTAGGGTACAGGTCTAGACTGGAAGTTTAGTTTTAAGGGTCATTATTACCTAGAAAGTATATAAAACAGTGAGTCTAGAGAGGATATGTAGACACAAACGACAGCTAGAAAAGAGTAGAGGCCAAAGGACTGACCCCTGGAGTATGTCCAAGATTAAAGTTAGGGAGATGAGGAGACAACATCAAAGGATCCTGATAAGGAATGATTAGAATAATAACCAGGTAACAAGTTTAAGAGTGACTCTTCCAAACTGGGAAATTTCAAAACAAAATATGCCTGAAGAATTGTTAAAAGGATATAGTCAGTAAAAACTGAATAAAGTATATTTTCAAAAATGCTTTATAGCACGTCTATAATGGAAAAACAACTCCCCGTGTCCAACTGTTTTCCTTACAGTGGGTCACCCAAAAAGTGTAAAGGGAGTGGAGAAGAACCAGAAATGAGAAGACAAGTCCTAAAAAGTAGGTAAGTGTACAATTAGGTAACTGTGACTTGTTTCATCAGAAACAAGACACCATGAAAGGGACAAGAATCTAATAAAGGATAGGTATGCACGATACAACCGTTTCCTATATAAATAATGTTTAATAAAAATCTCTCTATAGATCTTATTCAAGTTATGAACTTTTCACCTTCAAATAGTAAAGATACATAATACATTCACAAGCTGTTTTATTTACAAATTATGGCATCTGTAGAACTTTTCAGCAAAGGACTCCACATTAATATCACCTGTATTATGATTGTCTCATCAACTCCACTGCTTCAAGAGAGGAAATTCATCACAGAATTAAGGGAGTTCCTTGCACTTGGTTCTAAGCAACTCCCACCCAGCTGTCTGGTTGTAGCATGAGATTCTTACTGGTAGAGCTTAGTACCCATCTGCTAATAAAGAGACAAACAAGAATCCTCTCCGGATGTCTGTGCCAACTGAACATTTCACCAAAAACAATTAAATGAAATTTTCGTTGCAAATTGTTAAAGTAGCTTGAGGCAGTGTCACTTACATGGCCTCAAATAATGTCTCCAGCGTTGCAGAAACAACTATTTTCTCTGCACTAGATGAAGAAGGGCTGGGTTTATTTTTTTCCCCTTCTCTTCCCTGAGCAAATCCCCATAACAAATAAAGTTACACTTCAAGACCGGATTACTCAGACTATTGGCTTTGCATGCCAATGTTTAAGTAAAAAATGATACTTCTGAGAATTCAAATAATGTTTAAGTGTTTCCAGGCTACAGTTCTACTAGCATTTGTCTTGGCACCAGCTCACCATGAATGTGTCAGGTTTTCAAAAAGATGACTCTTTAGTCATAGTTGGATGTCTTCATCCAATGTCTCACATGTGCTGAACATGTTTCTATGGACTTCCTGCCTACTTTTATTTGGTGAAGAGTTTACTGCCTCATTAGCTACACAGTTTTTTTTTTATAGGAACCTGCAATCTCTTTAAGAAATGGTCGTATTTCGTTTAAGAGAGAAAAATTTAAAAAGAGAATGAAAGAGAAAGAAAAAGAGAAAATTTAAAAATTCAATAAAATACATAAGATGTTACAAAATTTGTAATAATGTAAATAATCAATCATTAATCAACCAACTCTCCCAAAAGCTTCAGCTCTGGCCTTGCTTTTAAGTGTGTTAATTTCACAAGTGTCAGAAAATAACATTTTGTAAATGACAAGGTAAATTACACTATCTTAAAGATTGCACTCTTAATTTTTTCAAACTCACAAAAACTTTTCCTTCTTTTCTCCCCTTCACCCCAATTCTTTTTTTTATTGCATTTTAGGTTTTGGGGTACATGTGAAGAACATGCAAGATTGTGGCATAGGCACACACATGGCATGTCTTCTAAGGTATATTCTAAGGTGTATTATCAGATGAATAGAAAAGTTCGCATTTCTTGTAGATATCTATTTGTACTTTTTGATGATTACCTACCTGAAGGATTATAGTCTGTACATCTATAATCTAAGAAAATATAAGAGGAGACACTGGTAACACATAATTTATCTTAACATTATCTGAAGCTCAAAAATTTCTTTTTTCATAAAAGAAAATATTTCAGGCTTTGTGGTCAAAACAGTGTGGGAGATATTTTAGGGTACTCAAAGGTGTCTTTAATTTCATCATTCATTTCATGGTTTGGGAGATAATAGTGCTAAGATTCTCTGTGATGGCAGGTATGGATTCAGTGGTGCATGATTGCTGTCTCTTACCTGACAAGATTGCCAGCTATAAAATATGCATGTAAATGATGTTGGATATTATACAATGGATATTAAAAAAAATTGGAAGGGAATTCTGATTTGAGATATGATTATTTTTCAGCCTTTAAAAAATATAATGACATATTTTTAATGAAAATTTCCTAATTATTTCATATAATACTCTAAAATATTTCACTAGGGATTAGGAAGTTCTTTTTATGTATAATAAAATTCCTCCTGGATCAATATATTTCTTTTTATTTTTCCCTCAGTTGATATTGAAGACAGCTATTTACCATGGTTTTGAAATACATTTTATAAATTTTAGGGATATATTATTTTGTTTTTATATGCACAGGGCATGCCAAGATATTTAAAATTCCCGGAAAAAAGCAATATTATAGATACAGAAAGCAGATCAGTGACTGCCCAGGTGTATTAGTATGTTTTCACGCTGCTGATAAAGACACACCTGAAACTGGGCAATTTGCAAAAGAAAAGGGTTTATTGGACTCACAATTCCACATGACTGGGGAAGCCTCACAATCATGGTGGAAGACAAGTAAGAGCAAATCACATCTTATGTGGATGGCAGCAGTCAAAGAGAGAGTTTGTGCATGGAAACTCCCTTTTTAAAAACCATCAGATCTCATGAGACTCATTCATTATTACAAGAACAGAGCAGGAAAGACCCACCCTCATAATTCCATCACCTATCACCAGGTTCCTCCTATGACACATGGGAATTACAGAAGTTATAATTCAACATGAGGTTTGGGTGGGGACACAGCCAAATCATATCACCAGGGCCAAAGGTAGGAGCAGAAAATGACTAACAGTGTCATGTGAAACTTTATAAGGTTATAGAAGTGCTCTAAAACTGCATTGTGCTGATGCTTAATCAACTATATAAATTTAGTAAACAATCATTACTCTATGTAGTTACAGTGGGTGGATTTTATGGTATATATTCTTTAAGCTGTACATGTGTGCATATAGATATGTACATACATATACATATTTATGTGTGCTATGTATATGCAAGTTGTGCATATAAATATATCTAACATATACATATACATGTTAAGCATAAACTCTATGAATGATTGAGCTGTCATATAATTACCACACTACTGTAAAATCTTAGATTAATTTTATACATTTCAAAAAATAATATAGCTTTTTTCATAGAATTTAGCTACATTTACATAACCATACATGTTAACAAAAAATATTTTTGATTGCTTATCTGTGCATTTCTTGGGACAATATATTAAATGGTTCATAATGGATTTATATATTGGTAAAAGTTTAAAATAGTTTCAAGGTTACTTGTTAATGGCTAAAAAACAATTCATCTTTTTCTTTCAGTAAATTTTAGATGGGAACTTTTTCACCAAAGATATATGGTTCTCTGTCTTCTAGGCACATGCCAGGATGACATACCCTGGCTTCCACATGCTTGGGCAGGGTCAGGTGATTGAGAACAGAGTCATGCCTGTCTCCTGTCTGCTGGAGGATTTAACCTGTGCTCTGAGATTTACCAAAATTCTCTTTTCCATAGAGACTAGTTATTCAGGAGGTGATGGCTGCTCCAGCAGCTTGGATTCAGAGTGAGAAGGCATGGAGGAGAATTCCCAACTGACTTGTGCAGTGGTTAATTGAAATTATTCAGGCAAGAGATGATGGTGTCTTGGACCAGGTTGGTAACAAGGGAGGTGGTGAAGACTGGTCAGATCTGAGATATAATTTGAAGGTAAACTTGGCAAGATCTACTCATGAGTTGGATACACTTTATGAAAGAAGATGTAAATCAAGGATGAAGTAAAAGTTTTCGGTATAGCAATTGGAAAATTAAGGTTGCCATATACTGAGATGAAGAAGACTCATAAAGAAACAAGTTTAGAGTAAAATACCAAAAATTAGGTTTTGACATGTTAATTTTGAGAAGTCTATTAAAAATCCAAGTAGAAATTTTCATTAGCAGCTATATACATAAGCTTGTAGTTAAAGGGTGATGCCAGGGTTGATACATGAATTTACATTCTAAAATTTCTCCCTAGTTCAGTGTAATTCAGTTTTTATCATGTAAATGTGACTACAAGCCTTTTAAAAAATGGAAAGATTCTGAATGCAGTAAATACTTTCATGGAATAAAAATCTTATCATATATGTGTAAAGGAACTATCTACATAATGAAATATACGAATTGAATTAAACTCTTCATGTGGGTCTTATTTTGTCTTAAATAATGAATGGGAGGAAAAGTTGGTTAAGTTAATTAACACTTCCTTAAAGAAGAAAAAGGCATAACGGTAGTTTTAGGAATGGCATGGCACTGAGATAAAGCAATAAGTTATCTTGTGTAGACCATGAGAAGAGTCCTCGCAAGGTTACCGTGACTTCGACAGTGACCACGGTTATATTTCACTCAGAAACTCTAAGGGGGGGGAAATATAAAGGAAGAGGGAGATAAGAAAATCGGATAGGTAATTATGCAAAGGTCTTCAGTGAGGGTCATGTGGTTTCCAGAAGGTCAAAAGGTGAAGTGTGTAATCAAAATGGCTAAAATAATGGTTAACCCTAAATGTATTGTCACTTTTCAAACTGACATAAAAGAAAATTTAAAAGGCTGATAATGGTTGTAAGAAGATAATTAGAAGGATAGCCATAGACCATATTAAAGTAGCTAGATAGCAATGCTAATTAAAAACGTTTACCATCTAGGAATACAAATGCCTCAAAGTAAGAACTACATTAAAACAAATGCAAAAAAGAGAGAGAAAATTTAAAAGTAGTTGTGATGAACACAATTTGAGCTTCTTGTACTAACAGTCAATATAAACGGCAATTTAAAATCTTTGGAAACAGTATATTTCTTAAGTTGGCATCCCTCATTTTGTCACATAAACTTTCTTAACTTTTTAACATGAATATTCTTTGGTATTAGTTGACTTTTAGGATTGTTTGATGGGTTTAGGCTCTGTGTCACTACACAGAACATTGGAAGACCCTTTTGATGTATAAAATACTAGCATAAACTTGTACCTGAAAATGATATTTTACTGTCTGAAGTTCTAAGACGATGAACTGAGAGAGTTATCATCATGTTTATTAAGTCAATGGTGCTACTTATTTGCCAAACCAATAATATAAAAGCAAACATGCTTGAGGCACTTGAGTAATTAAATCTGTTGGGAAAAAGTCCAAACGGAATGGCTTACACTGCAATTTGCTTCATAGTGAACCCACTTATCCTTCTGAGCACTTTTAGGAAATGCATGTTTGGGGAAATATGTACAACTCTGTGATAGGTATAGCTTACCTTAAGGTAGAGTAATGGACTAGTCCTTTTCCATATTTATATAACATATCACAAAAAAAATCTACCTGGAAGGTTTTATATAATGGGCACAATTTGAATTTTCTAAGCTTGCTGGAAATCTTAAAATGTAATAAAATGTAATTCTCTATAAGTTTAAGGTACTAAAGACACTTGTTTTGGGAATTTTTAAAATAACTTTAAACATTTTTATGTAGCCCTTTATATTGAAGTTTTCCTATCCAATTACATTTATGAATCAGCTGACATACTTTTACATTTTCCTTACTTTATTTCTATAAACTAGGTGTTTAATTTCATCCCATGATAAAAGAATTTGTACACTGATTTCATGCCATGATGGAATAATTTATATATCTAGTCTTTTAAATGTCATTATACCAAATTAAAATTTAGAGATAGAATAGTTGGCAAAGGCCCTTCTTGAAAAACATTACTTTCACATTTTTAGTGATGTTTTTGATCTCCAGGATAGACTTTTGGAAAACATTTGCATGTACTCACAAATCTCCTTAATTTCAGGAAATAACTAGATCATGATAAATCCATTGTGTTTTTTTCTGTTTATTGAGTAAAGACTTAAGAGCCTATTTTTCAAAAATCAGTATTTTCATAATAAAATGCATTCAAAGTATTATTTCTAGGTAATACTGAAATATCTTGTCAAGCACTGGTTTCTATAGGAGTCTGTATTACTCACTATAAAAATGTTTAAAGATACTTAGATTGAAAAACTGAAAACTGTAGGTTAGAAATAAAATACTGGTCTTTATATTTTAATGGCTCAATAGTGAACAACAATCTGTCAAGTTAGTGTTACAAATATTTTTTTCTTGAATTACAACTGGAATTGAGCAACTGAGAAAGCTGAGACATTCAGACAGAATAATAATATTTGTTTTATTGATCACCTATCCTTCTTCCTTCTTCCCATTTCTGCCCAAAGATTCGAGGCTCCTCTATTAAAGCAATACATTCTTACATATTCTGATCTTGTCATTTCTACTTCAGGAGATGAGGAAGGCTACAAAATGTGTCTACCTGTATTCTGTGAGAACTTGTTCCATGATTTTAGATACTTTGAATATGGATCAGGAGAGAGTTTATCTAGACTGTCAGGGAAAGATGTTGTGATTCCTTCAGCTATACGGGATTAAAAGGAGACATTTCTGAAGGAGAAAGGGGAAGTGAAACAAATGGTGTTTCAAATTGAGGATGTGCTGTGTGGTGAACTTTTTCTTCACGCTGTAGCATTCACAAATGACTCTTCACCACCCTCTTGGATGAAATAAACTGGTTCCCATAGAAACAGACCATCTCTGATTTCACAGTCTAGGGCACACAAATAACTCAACTTTCTGGAAGCAAGGGTGATGGCTCGTGAGAGCTCAAGGACAAGCAGGAGTCTGTAGAAGCACACCTGGACTCCAGGAAATTACTGACCTCTCATCCTGAGTAAGTAGCGCTTGAAAAGACTCTCTTTGAATCAGAAAAATAATGTGAGCACCTATCAAACTACCTTACACAGCCAATTGAGTGGTCATAGGCTTGGGTGGAAAAATGTAACTCGAAGAACCTTTTAAGAGCCAAGATTCCTTAATCAACGTGGATGCCCTCTTGTTAAATGAGACCGAACTGTGTGCTACGCAGGATTCGGTTGCATGGTGGCTGGAGCTGCCTCTCTGGGACCCAAATCCCAGACCTGCTGCAAAGTGACAATATGATCTTCTGAAAGTTGCTAACCCTTCTAGGCCTTTGTTTTATTATTTACATAATGAAGTGAGGGAACATGTTCCTTGTAAGTTTGTTAAGAGGATTAAATGAGTCAGTTCATGTCAAATGATTTAGAACACTGCCTGCCACACATTAAGGACTCAACAAATACTACCTATTATTAACAATGTGTCCCAAAACTGTAAATCATTAAGTGGTACATGGCATTAGGCTAAATATGGAAAGTGGAAGGAAATGAATTGTCCAGTAGCTAAACATATGAAAGACTCTTCATATATTTGAATTTTTTTTTTTGAGAGAGAGTCTTGTTCTGTTGTCCAGACTGGAGTGCAGTGGCATGATCTCGTGCTGCCAAATCAGGAGTTCAAGGAGGCTGCCTCAGTCTCCCAAGTAGCTGGGATTACAGGCTTCAGACAACATGCCCAGCAAATTTTTATATTTTTAAGAGAGACGGGGTTTCACCATGTTGCTGAGGTTGGTCTTGAATTCCTGACCTCAAGTAATCCGCCTACCTTGGCATCCCAAAGTGCTGAGACTACAGGTATGAGCCACTGTGCCCAGCCTGTAATCTCTCCTTCACATCTTTTGATATGCATATTTGTTTTTAAAGGTACATAAATATACATTTTTGATATAACTTGGAATCTTGCATTTTCTCACTCAACGTAAGTATTTTTCTTATTTTTTACTTAATATAAATATATACTTACATATATGTTTAGATGATAAATTTGTATACTTATTTTACTTATATAAGTATTTTTCTGTTATCAAAAGTTAAAATTCCACTGTATTTTATGACATTTATTAAATGTCACTTTCTCTTCTCAACAAAGTATCATACTGTTTAAAGATATTAAATTGTGTGTGTGTGTATGTGTGTGTGTGTGTGCGTGTCTGCTTGGAATTCCCTTTGATTCCATTGATCTATCTCTTTAGTCTTGCAAAAAAGTCTTCCTATTTTAGTGTCCATAGCTTCGGTGCATTTATTTATGTTTTATATTGTTGGACTCTTGGACTCTATCACTTGATATTCATAACCATGATTCAGCTGTTCTCTTTTTATTTTTTTCTCCAGATGATTAATAAACAAATTTATGTAAGTCCTACAAACTAAACAAAAGTTGAAACAAAAAAGTTAATACCACTACTGGAATTGTATTCCAGATTGGATTAATATTTATTCGTTTGTGAAGAAAATATAGGTTACTATATTGAGTGCTGCCACCCAGAAACAACATAGGTGTCTTTTTTTTTTTTTTTTTTTTTTTTTGAGACAGAGCCTTGCTCTTTCTCCCAGGCTGGAGTGCAGTGGCAAGATCTCAGCTCCCTGCAAACTCCACCTCTCAAGAGACTCTCCTGCCTCAGGCTCCTGAATAGCTGGAATAACAGCCTTATGCCACCATACCTGGATAATTTTTATATTTTTTAGTAGTGATGGGGTTTTTCCATGTTGGCCAGGCTGGTCTCAAACTCTTGACCTCAAGTGATACACCAACTTCGGTCTTCCAAAATTTTGGCATTAGAGGTGTGAGCCACCACACCCGGCCATATGTATCTTAATTTCTTAAAATCTGTTTTCATGACTCCCTGTAAATATTTCAGTATTATTTTCTATTTGTTTATATCCCCTTATTTTTATATAAATAGAAAAAAAAATAAAGATAAGGTGGGGAGGGATGTGTTTATGTTTATCTTCTGTGATCTTTTTAACATTTATAATTTGTAGTTCAGTATTTTTGATGTATAGAGCTGCTGATGTTTTTAACATATTCATCTCATCCTCAGTTTATTCTCTGAACTCATTAGTCAATTTTAAGAACATCTGTCAGTTTTTTAAAAATATGTTTTCAGTAGACTTTATCTTTTAGAGCAGTTTTAGATTCACAGCAAAATGAGTGCAAGGTACAGAGTTCCCATAGCCTCCTGCCCACACATGGACTCCACTAGAATATTGTAAAAGGATCTATAACTCACTTTCCTCACCTCTCTTATAGGTATCTCTCTTCAACAGTGACGAAGTATTTTCTGTAAATCTCTGTGGCGGGACTGGGCTTGTTTGCACTCAAATCCATGACTCACTGTTTCTGTGCCTTTCTCTGTGCTACAGGTGGACTGAACCCCCTCCAGCCAGATTCCCATAAGCCACTGTCTTCCAACTGGGAATGTCTCAGGGAATGCTGGGGGTGGGGCATGGAAGTATAGAGAAAGCCTAAGAGAATACTGGATATGTACACCTTTCTCTCTCTGAGTCTGATGACAACGTGATAGTCAACGTTGCATCTGTGACTCCAGCTCCTGCCTGGCAGGCACACCCTAGCTCCAGCCTCCCCTGGGAGACCGTGCATCTCCTGGCTCCACTTCTTCTGCCCTTCCAGCCTGGAGATGATGACCCTGCTGGCCTCGATGGGCTCCGGATTGCCTCCCTATTCCTGTTTGCTTTGTAGCTGTCCTATTATGCTGTCACCCACTCCCCAGCCTATGCTCTATTTTAAATTCTCAAATGGGTTCTGTTCCTGATTAGTCCCTGACTGATATACCACTATCTCCCTGATCTCTGTTTAGTTTTCCTGTTAGGTTGTGGCAGGAAAAAAAAAAAGTTTTCAAACCTGCTACCACCTACAGATAATGTATTATGATAACCTAAAAAGAATTTCACAAGAGCATTGCCACGTGCATTGGTGAAGAAAGTTGTGGGTACCTTGGTGGAAGGGGTCACAGATATGACTTTTCATTGTAACATCATTTTTTTTTCTCCAAGAGTGCCACTGGATGGAGATGACACTGACAGATGCAGGGGGCCCGAGCTCAGACAATTTGATAAAATAATTCCGTATTTTTACAGAACTGAAAGGATGGCTCTTAAAAATAGGAGTGACCATTTATTCACTGATAAATTTGCTTTTGCCAAGGCTCTATTAATTGTCCTTACATGACAATATGAGATGCAAAGCATCACTTACTGGGGAATTTCCCTAATGTTGAACTGAAGACTTGGTCTTCTAATCTTGTTATCAAATTTATTGAGATTCGATGCATCACTGATATGCCATTCCAGAAATACAGAGTAAGAATGTCTGTGTTTCTGGGTGTACAAATCATTCTATCTACTAAATGCCACACCACACACTAGACGATCAACACCATAAAGCAAAGGCTGTGTCTATGCTGTTGGCCGCTGTATACCAGCTTCAAAAACTGCCTTTTGTTCAAATTTTTTTTGTTCAAATATTTTTTGTTCAAATATTTTTGAACAAAAATGAATGAATACACGAGCTGGCTTGAAGGACCTACTCTGAAAATTACCTAATGATTGATTCTGGGGATATGGGAGGAGAGGGACACCTACCTGGTTCCCAGTGTCAAAGTTGTCTTTCTTCACCTTCTCACATTTAAAAGGAGTGGCTGGGCCATGCACAGAGGCTCACATCAGTAGTCGCAGAGGTGTGGGAGACCAAGGCAGGAGGATCACTTGAGCCTAGGAATTGGAGGTTGCAGTGAGCTGTGATCACATCAATGCACTCCAGCCTGGGCTACAGAGCAAAACTCTATCTCAAAAATTAGGTCACTTTAACTCTGCACTGTGACTCCTCCCCAACCCCGCACATCACAGTAACATAATAACGAACTGTGCATTTGCAACAGAACTTTTAGAAAGGATCCTATTTTGTGAGTGAAAAAACAAAACAAATGAAATAGCAACTAAAGCACTTGAACCTCCTCTCAACAAAGTGGTTCCTTATTTAATGGCTGGAACAAAGTAAAGCATTTGTTGGATGGAAAATGATATAAATTACCTCAGAGTGGGGAAAAAATAACCCAATATCTCTCATTTCTTCTCTCTTTTTCTTAAGCAACTTCAGAGCCAGTTGAAGAATTAACGAACAGAATGACTGATTTTCTACATGTGGGTAACACCTTTCAGTAGGCTAAAACTCAAATTTGAGGTTTACAAAAACAAAACGATTTTTGTTGATTTGTGTGCATTAAAGCTTGGGAATATCTACAGCAGTTCAATTATTTACATCTTGGTTCTTTAGGTTTTTGTTTGTTTAAAAGAAAAGACTTAGACTTTGGGTTTTCCAACATGGAAATTCCAACTTATGAACTGGAAATTTGCTTTTGAAATTCAGCGACAGACACGCTGGTGCCTCAATGCAGTTTTTGTGATGACTTTCTCTGTTCTCTCTTCATTATCCCATTTTCAGTCATCTCCTTGGTGATCAGTAGAGAACCATTGTTTCCATACCTAGGTCTAACTAAGCAGCAGAAAAGGATGTCGAATCTACTCCATTGCAATACTTGCCTGTCAACAGAGGACATGGTGAATTTCCTCATCCATAAAACAGACTTAATTAAACCTGTGCCCTAGCTAATCACAAGGATGCATTTTGAATTAAAATAATTATATTTTAAAAACGCATTTGGCTTTATAAAGAAAGGGCTTGCATAAATACAAGCTATTTTCATTACAAGTGGGTTGATTTATTACTGAAACCACACCTGCATTACTATAAACAACCCACCTGCTTGCTTTTGTTAATTTTTAAAAATTTTTTTGTGCAATACTAGCTTTCAACCTGTCCTCTGCATTGCTTAGCCTTGGCACTGCTGAGTTGTGTAACACATTCTGAGAGACGCCATACAATGCTGCAGGCAAACTTCCAGAAAAACAGGAATGAGTGATTTTATACAAGATGTGTTTCAGCAGTTCAGTTCAAAATAAATCACGGCCAAGTGCATTCTTTCCTAATTTGTGACCCAAACTGCTTTCACTTAATATATTAATAAACTAGTTTTTTCAAAAGAGACTAGCTCTATCATGAAGACAATGCTATCTAACCCATCATGATCTATTTTTCTCCCTTGAAAAATGATTGTTACGTTTTCATAGGTGTTAGGTTTAATTTACAGATTTAAATGGAGTTGAAAATGAACTAATCTATGTGAATCAGTAAAAGCAGGGTACGTAATGGTGCTTCCATGAAAATATATATTGTATACATATATATATATTTTTTCATTTCCATGTAAAGGAGCATGTGCAGGCTATTTTTGGCACAGTCAAATTTGCTAGGAATTTTCTTCCATAAATTAAATTCACTATCAATAATACTTAGTGAGCCAGCCTTTAAAATTCCCGTTAAATTTTTTGAACGTTAATTAAAATCTTCTGAATTCCTAGTGTGTTTCTCTTTCAATTTATGAAGAAAATACTTCAGTCTAAACCCACAGGATTACAAGCCTATAACACCATTTATAATCACAAGGCTTGAGATAGCTGTCACAGTTTTAAAGTCATCTCATCTTTAATACAACGTTTTAAGCTGACAAAAATGGAAATGGTTCCAATGAGGAAAATAATATTTCATAGAAACAATGACTTATTCTGCCCTCCAATAGTGTTAATCAGATTTCATTTATTTTTATAGCATGCCATGCATTAGCATTACCCTGTAGACACAGCCCCCTTTCTGTTTGTCCTTGGATAAGTTATCTGCTGTATTAGGATAACTTTCTTCCTCAAGATAAATGTTTCCTGATAAAACAATATTATTAACTTGTAGCAATTGCAATGTGAAATAAATGCAGTTGTCAAGTCAACTTTGAAGTGGGGGAAGAACAGTGACAGTTTTAAAAACCACAGTATTGTTCTCCGCTTTTCTTGAGTTCATTTGTCTTTCAAACTATCGTGTATGATTGAATAGTAGAGAAGGCACCTGCAGGTAGAAGCCAATGGCAAAAGATTGATAAGCATCATTCCTGGACTCTGGAGCAATGTACTGGTGCTTCAGGGGTGCCAGTAACTGCACTCTGAGTAATCCTGGTCACTTAACTTCATCAATTGAGAGAGTTTAATTTGGGGGACTCATGATTTCTTTCTCATCAAGACCGGATGAACACTGTTTTTGCAGTTCTAACTATTCTTTGCAAATTAAATAGCCATATATCTCTAGACCCTCCTGGACAGCAACCAGAGGTGGCCCTCTCTTTCTCTTTCAGCGTTATTCACGCTACATAGTGTTCACGTCACCCATCCAAATGTCCATCACATCATAACATCATATCATTGTTGAGAGCTAATTACATGCTAATTGCGTAAGCTTATTGAATTTTTACAGCCTACACAAGATAGGTCTGGACTGACATCTTCTCCATTTTACAAATGAAGACACTCCTGGTTCGGAGATAAGGAACTTACCTATGGTCACACAGCTAGTAAGCAGGGATAAATTCTTTAGCTATTGGACTGTATTCTACTCTTTTGTCTGTGTCTGCCTTCACCAGTCTGTAAACTCCTGGAGTAGAGAAACTGTGCCTTATTTGTTGCTGGCTTTGAATTTCTTCACCCCTGGTTTTTTGCACAGTGACCAGTGAATACAAGGTGTACAGTGAAAGTTAGCTGAAATGATGGAAAGATGGGCTATCCAAATAGTGCCCAGTTTTCACTTTTGAGAAAGCTATTCAGCATCCAGGCTGCTTAGAAAGCAGCTCTTACTTAAAAAAGTGCAACTCCCTGGGTGTGGGGGAGCAGCAATAGGACCTGGAGCATGATGGAATGATGCTCCCACTGGATGAGGGAGCTCTTTTTTTTTTTTTTGAAAAAAAAAAAAAAAAAAAAAAGATGTATAGCATGTCAGCAATGCCCTACTTATATAAGTATTCTTAACTTGATTAAGAAAGCAATGACTTCAAAGAAGCAAAAGGGCGGGGCTGGAAAAGACAAAAGCCAAGAGAAAAACCCAAGTTTGTCCAGGTATAAGCAAACCAGCATCATGATCTATGCACACATTGCACAACCCGAAAACGTGTCAATAAAGTCCTTTTTTATTAATTGGATGAAGTATAGATTACGCAAAGGTAGAACAGCAGTGTTCCTGGGACTGTTTTATTTCATAGTACTGTACTTTCTGGGCTATTTTAATATTAACAAATGGAATATCAGTAGCTCCATAGTTATCAGAAATGACTCCAATATACTAAATAAGGTATTAAATAAAATTACTCCAGAAATTCACATTAAGATCAAATAACATAACTAACAAAATAACTATCTACAACACAGAAAATGTTTATGTGACCTAGGATAAAGATGGTCAAATTGATGTAAGAGAGTTTCTAAAAATAATTCTGACCTTGCCCTACAACTCTCGTAAATTAGACCCTTCAATGGTCTGACCCATGGACATCCCACTATATGACTCACCTAAAGAAAATGGCCCCAGAAGGAAGATGGGTCAGTGTCACAGGCCTCACTTTTCAGAACTTTATTCTTATCTGTTTCTTTCTCTTCCATGATCCTTTTCTCCCTTTTGAAGCGAGAAAGCCTGAGTTAGACACATCGTCATTCAAACATTCACAATAATACTAAATAAGAGTGGAGGATTGTATCAGTTCTGAAACCCCACACACATTTTCCATATTGTGTTGTATGTTATTTATTGTGTGTTAACATCTAACATTATCAGGTATACAGATATAGATATAAATGCATACAGATAATCTCCAAGTAAAAGAAAAAGACAAAGAAGTTACTTTGGAGGCTGAAGTGGGAGGATTGCTTGAGGCCAAGATTTCAAGACAAGCCTTGGCAATATAGTGAGACTCTGTCTTTAAAAAACAAAATATAGAATAAAAAAGCTGGGTTTTGTGGCAGCATATCCTTGCAGTCCTAGCCTAATTAGAAGGCTGAGGTGCACATTATTTAGTTCAAACTTCCCTGTTTTACATTATTATGAATATAAATTTAGCCATTTCTCATGCTGACACGTTCCTTCCAGTGAGAAACCATGGTGAAAGCCTGATTCCCTTCTGTGTAATATTTTCCAAGCTAAGAAATGTGTGAGGTCTGTTATTAATGAAGTCACCTATACACAGAGATTGTTAAATCCTCGAACATTTGAGCAGGTACTCAGTTTTCTTAGTCCTCGCGTACCTCTCAAAATGGTGTCTAACTCTTTGCATAAGAAATTTACGTGTGCTTTTTTCCCCCATATTTATCTCGTATTTGTGTTGCATTTTATTTTTCGTGTAAATTTTTATAATGAGATAAGAGAATAGAGAAAAGAGGTTCTGTGATTACTTTATAAATTATGTACCTATTGTTAAGTGGTTCTCAGAAGATAGTAACCAAACTTTTTATGGTTTTATACATTCTACCAAATGTTAGGATGATTTCAACCCAGTTCTTTCTACTATGCCTGCTCCACATTAAGTGCCCAGTAAATATTTAGTAATTATCTTTAGGAGGCACCTCCTGAAATATTTGTGTAACACCAGGTTTTTAAATCTTGGGCTGCCAAATGCCAGAAATAAAAGAGAATGTATTTCTAACTCAGTATTTTTTTGTGTGCATGTGTGTATTTGTGTTCAGTCTAGACTCACTTGAGGCAAGAAAACAATGTTGTTGTCTGACATCTGCTGCTGAAACTTATTTCATTCAGTTTCCATTTGTTTTCTATATGTGTGTGGCAAAACTTGTTTCTAGCCATTTATTGCAATATTCATTGTGCACAGCTTTAAGGCAGCTCTCATCTTTTTAATAGACTTGGAATTAAATTGAAAATTATGAGACTACGTTTTCACACCTTATTTTCAAAACGTAAGAACTGTGTTGACATCAAATTGGATTAAACAATGTAATATTGTTACTCCTAAATGATATAATTTTACGTTATGTTGAACTAGATGATAGTTCATATATACATATATATCTCTCTATAGCTCAGTGAAAACTTTAAGTTAAGGAGATATATTTTAGGCCTGAAAATAATAATAATAATGAGAGATATGCCAAATGATACAAAAAAAATTGTTAAAATATTATTCGTTCAGAGTAATATGCAGCACGAAAATAAAGAACTTGCAAATCAGCTAGAAGAATCATCTGGTAGAGATTTGGCTTTGGTTTGCTTTGCTTTAATGAATGACTATTTGACACACACTTTTCTTCAGGTAAATGTGCTTTGATTTTCTCCTGAAAAAAACTCTGAATATTAGTCGATACTAGTATTTATTAACCAAAATAAATAAGAACATGTAAAGATGTAAGCGCCCAAGTGGATTTTGCTTTCTTGAAAGTAAGAAGTCAATACACTTAGAAAACACTTGATATACCTAGGAATGACTTAATTTTAAGTTAATCCTTGGAATTGGATGTCTCAGCTAAAATTAGATTATTTCCAAATTAATAAGAGGTTGGCTGAGTTGACATGGCTATTTTGATTTTTTTGAAGTATTTTATAAACTGACTTTTTTCCCATCCTCACTCTCCTTCATTGGGCTTTCAAATAATACTAGCATTTGCCCATCAATGCAAAGTATGCCATAGATCCAATTATTTTCATTTTATTCATAAATACTCCACTTAACTCTGCCTCCACTCAATACATCTCCCATTGAAGCAAGCAAAAAGTTACTTTATTGGCAACACAAAGGAACATGCTCTGGAATAATTCTCTTTTTTATATGTTAGAGCAGAAGGTCACTGGAGCTAACCATCTTCCCCAAGAAGGACATCTTTCTGAGGGTATCAGGGAAGTGTGTTTGTCAGAATTTCCCCTTTCCTGTCACTCTTCACATCTTTGTTATCCTGTACTGCTGAAGCAGATACAGTTTTTCATCCAGGATCGTAACAGCTTATTCCTTTTAATCAAGCATGAGTCATAAAAGAAGAAAAGAGACATGAATCAAGAAGCTAGCATTTCTCTATGTGGGTTGGGGGAAACTACAGACTTTTCCCCTTTTTTCTTTTTTAAATATTTATTTATATAATATATATAAAATATATATATTTATTTACTACAAATTTACTTACATAATATATATAACATATGTAAGCATATAATATTATGTAATAAATATTATATATATATACATATATATATATGTATATATATATAAAATGTAAGTAAATAAATTTGTAGAGATGGCATCTCACCGTATTGCCCAGGCTGGTCTCGAACTCCTGAGCTCAAGTGATCTGCCCCCTTTGGCCTCCCAAAGTCCTGGGACAACAGGCATGAGCCACTGTGCCCAGCCTATATAATTTTTTGAAACTGCTAAGAAATCTTTCCACCCATAGGTTGTCAGTGGAGGAGGAAGCCCTATCTCCTCAGTGAATATTCTTTAGGACTTACATTGTGTTGTTTGATATGTTGTTCTTCCACTCTTGCTCTGGGTCAAGGTTGTCTTCTGGTGGCTTTCAGGGCTTTCACCTTTTCATATCAGCTGCATTTGAATTGGGCTCCTAGGTTTAATTGGACAGATGTTGCTCACAAACATGCTGGTTTTCAAAGTAACCACATCCAGGACTCATAATAGTATCCTGATCACTTCACTAAATAGGTGAGCTTCTATAACCAGAATATCTCATGTCTTTTTTTTTTTCTATTCTCTCTCTTTCATTCTATTTTCTATTTGTATAATGACATGTAGTAGGATGTCATTACTCTGGTATATTTTTCACATTATTTGTGTAGGAATTTAAATGTATACTTGCAGGATACAGTATCTAAATCAATCAATTTTTATGTTATAAAAATAATGCAGAAAGTCTTCTGCGATTAGCTTTCTCACAACTACTATTGATGAGTTTTCTGAAAAATGAATTTTTTTGTGTGAATTCCAAATCTGAGTGCTTTTCTTTTGGATCAAATCACCGCCAAAATGAAAACAATAACAACAAAAAAGACTTTACTGTGGCATCTATCTTTCATAGTTCTTATTATAACTTTGACTTCCTCTCCTTAACTTTTTGAATGACAAAATGTGCAGTGGTCAAACACAAATAAAATAAGTTGTGTTGACCTCAGATAAGATTGAATTGGTTCACTACCACTAAACAAAATGAAGTTTAATTTTGCACTATGCAAAAAAGACCTGTTTAAGTTACTTATTTCTGAGACTCTCTCCCAAGTTACTAATCTGACACTTCATGGCTTCTTCTATTTGTCTATTGAACAGAGTGACGTGAACTTTCTACTGGTAGTATTAGCTGTATCATGAAGATGTATTTCCATATTTTCATTTTTAAATACAGGTATTTTGTGAGCAGTGCCGTGGCGATAGAAGAGACTTGACCGTTATTAAGCTAAATTATATAAATGGGCATTTCCTGTTTTTTTTTTATATTGGGTGGGGGTAGGGGGTGAAGGCAAATACGTACTTTAAATGATCGCAGCTTCCTCTCAAGAATAAAAACAAAGTTCGGTAGAGTGAAACTACCAAATACCCTTTTCTAAGGCGCCTTTGTGTGTAGTGAAATGTGAAGTGACTCAATTGAATGGGCTCTATGCCTTGGCATGTCACATGAAAGCAAGGCCAACATAACAACTTCCCCCAGAAACAGTGTTCTTCATTAATGCCACCAGGCAGTAGACAAGCTGTCACCCACAGTCATTATAATGCCTGAGACAGAGTATCCCGATAACTCTGCTTTATTCTGCGGGAGTCACTCTGTGCCACTGCATGACTGAACATCTCCCTCACGTTTAGAAAAAGCTTAGTTCATGTTACCCCTGTAAACTCAATCCCTGAACATATCGCCTCACAACAACAGGGCAAAATGCAAATGAGAACACCTTGCACTTTATAAAGAATGCTCCCGGAAAGACTGTCAAAGTGGTTTATAAGCCAGGACTATCTTTTCTGAGAGTAAACAAAGCCATGGAGTGGCCAGATAGTAGTGTCAATGGGCCAACTTACTGGAAGAAAAAATAGGAAAAGAAAAAAAGCTTTGAAGTGTATTATGACCAATAGGTATTATCCTTACACAAGTATTCTGAAAATGATCGTGAAAGCCATGTGAAAACCTGACTTCTAGTTCAGCAGAGAAGGTGTCATTTTCTCCAAAATGACAGGTTGGTTCACTTACGAAAAGTGTTCAATGTTAAACGTCAGTCTCTGGGGTAGTCCATGAGTCCGGTCTTTAATTTCTATCAGTGTGTACATAAGTTGGGAATCTGATTTATTAATAATATTAACCTGATTTGAGAGGCATTACATTTGGCTTTTCTCAAGCCAGAGCCAGTCTTCTCAGCAATGTACCTGTCAGTAGAATGGGGATTCTATAAACTGCTTCAACTTTCAATCAGTTGTGTAGAAATGTTCTCTAAGAAATTATTCCTCCTTCAGGAAGCCCAGAACTGATACAACATTGAGCAAAATTGACTAATGACAACATTTGATGATAAATAACAGTGATGAGAGAGTTGTTCAGGAATAGTAATCCCCTGTTTCTGTCCTCTAGGGCTAGTGATTAATTTTTTTAAATGACTATATTGAATTTTTTTTTTTAGACCCACTCTGCTTGGTAGATGTGTTAGAAGGGGAGCCTCTTCAGACTTTTAAGAGCCTGAATATGTAGCTAAGAAGCTGCTTAGCAGCCCCTGAATGGGATGGTCAAGAATTCTACTCTCAAAGACTATTCAATCTGTTTTCTCTTTTATATCACATGCTACCTTTGGTTGGTGACAGACTCTTTTGTTCTTGCTTTTCCCTGTTAAATTGTCATCCATGCAATTACTCATCAACAGGAATTATTTTCCTCTGGTCTCCAATTTTAATTCTGAGAAGCTTTTCTTACTTGTATTTTTACATTTTTTACAAGATTTTAAATTTTTTTTAAATTTTTAATTTTTTAAAATGTTGTTCTTATACTTTTCAAGTTGCATGGTTTTACTGTAAAATAAAATGTCCCAGGAAAATTACAACCTGGGGAATCAGAATCACGTATCAAATATATTTGTTTTTCCCTTCAGTGGTTTTTCCTGAATGGAAACACACTTAACATATTTGATCCACAGTCTTTTAACATTCTCCTTT